>OX335678.1:14927500-15017500 GCA_946894065.1 Acleris literana
TTTTAATCGAAATAATATTATGTTAGCGCGCCTCAAGCCGTCGACTATCGACAAGTAACCTAAATCTAACTGACCGACCATCAGGCCATTTGCCGCTTGAAACATAGGTACCATGCCTATACTATTCTGTCTTTTTTATCCCTTCCTCGCACTTATACCCACTATTACTGAATACCGGTATTTGTACCGGTATTCGAGCCTTATTGGTACCGGTATAGTACCGGTAAAATACCTGTATTTCTTACAAAATACCGGTACAACGAGTACCGGTACCAAGCGTGGTACCGGTACCCACGGTACCGGTACCTAGACTGGTACAGGTTCCCCATCAAGGTCACAGTACCGGTTCTCAAAAATACCGGTATTTCAAGCCCTGGTTATAGGTAGGAGAATAATATAATCTTAATTTTTGTCTATGGTTTTTTTGATATATTTTAGAGTAGGTATTTCGAAGCATGCTGGTAAGTTTGATACTGGCATAATTTCGATTTTCCGAACGAAACACGGGAACGAAACGTATTTGGCATAACATTGCATATTTAGCTTAATCGTTTTTCGAAGAATGTTGTCATTGCAGAAAGCCTCTTTGTTTACGTATTGATTGGTACCTAATTAACCGAATATTTATTGGGCGAATTTCATTACGAATTATGTTCTTTAACATAATGTTGTGTGGAAAATGGCATAAGTCATAACTCCTTAACTAATATTTAAAATACAAAAGGCAGTGGGTTAGCGAGCGCAGCGCAAGCAAAGCGCCAGGAAGACGCGACTTGGATATGTTAAGTTAGAATGAATGGTTAGGTCTGGTGACCTGTCGTTTCGCCGACTTTAATTACGCAGATTTTTGTTTCGCATGCAACTATTGGCAAACCTTTCTTTTGGCCGTGTAACGTTTGGTATGATTTCGTTACGCTTATTATTTGTTTCGCCGAGTAGTCGGTAGGAAGAAAAGCGATTACGTTTAGTCGATTGTTTGTTTCGTAATTGTTTCAGTTTACCGAACAACTGTTCGTCGAAACATGATAAGGAGCTTTATCACATGGCATCATTATATTGTTTCAGTTAACCATAGAACATCGCCAACATACTCGTAAAATTATCTGATTTTAATGACTACTGTTACTGTTATCCAAATATACTTAAGTGCGACGATGAGCGTCATCGAGGAGGAGTGTTAGCTAGAATTGCAACCAACAACCAGAACCGAATTGCTAAGGTTGCGACTTGGTTGTATTAACTTCTATTTGATGCCATTCCCAGTGCAAAACGAAAAGGTGGCGAAAAGTTCATATTAGCACTAAACCGTTCAACCGTTTAAAAGCGAAAGGTTGTTCGAGCAAATATTCAAAATTTGACGTGATTAATAGACTAAACGAATGTACGTCAATAGTTGCTCAGCTTACTGACTCATAAGCCAACTAAATAACTGCTAAAGGTTTAGTTACGAAACGTTAATCGGCGAAATAATACATCTACGAACAAATCCATCGGCGTACCGATACTAGGCGAAATGTTGTCCTGCCAATCAATAATCTGCGTAAAAATTGTCATCATTAGGTACAACCGTTTGTTACTTTTACTATTTATTACTTATTCTGTTAGGTCCTGTTAGGTTTTCTAAGTTAAAAATCTTGCTTTCTTTTTTGCTTGCCCCCTTGCTTGTAAGTCACAAAACCGGTTTAACCGAAACGAAAAAAACCGGTTAAACCGGTTTTGAGGCATTTACTAAACTGGGTTTTATTTTAACCAAAACAGAGTTTTTTATTTTTACGGTTTTTGCCGTAAAAGTATTTAATTCAGTTATTTTTATTATTTTCTTATTTACGATTAACCCGACACTTTTGCAAACTCGCTTTTTGCCAACACAACACAACATGCCTAGATTAAGTATATAGATGTTATGTTAGGGCCGGTACAGACAGATAGCATTTGAACTGCAACCCAGCTGCAAAATGGCAGTTCGTGTGCATTTGACATACATATGTATTGATGCAGTTACGTGAACTGCATCAGAACTGCACTCAATTGCCATTTTGATGTCCGTCTGTACCGGCCCTTAGCATTAGCACCATCATCTTTTAGCCTCCTACGGCCCAGCAAGCAATGAAATTTGTGAAATATGAATCTATTACAAATGACATAAAGTCAATTTTCCAATTTCATCTTATGTCATAAAAACAAAAGAAATTACACTTTACTTTCTTTGCACTAGATCTTTATTTGAATGGCCGTATTTTGTACTAGTTTTAGTACAAGGAACCTCAGGAGGTGTACAATAATTAGCCGAGTCCCTCCTACGAATGTTGAATCTAAAAGGATCTTTTTATCAGCCGGCTATCTATGTAAGAGTAACCACCTAAGAATCTCGCTGAATGATGACATTGATGACACTCTGGGCATACTGACAATGTTAGGATCGCATTAGCAATGAACAATTCACCAAAAGTAAGAGAGGTTATTACTTCATTGTATAAATTGTTGTTATTGGTGTCGTAATTAATAAAACCAGCATTTCTAGCTACCGCAATATATAATCCACACCACATAACTACTATTTAATTGTTAAAATTAATTAGCGTCATATACAATAAAGTACAAAAAACAAACTTAATGTCCAATTGTCTTCACCAGTCTTCACCAGTCCACCAAAAGGGTGAACAGAAAAAAACTATGGTAAGTACTATGCATCATATCAACAGAAAAAAAAAAACAATATACAGAAATACACCTAGTAACAGCTAAAATAAACATTCCTTTATGTGGCAAGAGGCCTTTACCTCTTAGAGGGTTCTGGTGTACAATACGATATCATTATAATTTAATTAATTATCTAAGAAGTGTTTTAGAACAGTTTGCAAGTGTACTGTTATTTTTTGTGTAACCCAGAAATTAAAGGCTTTTTTTTTTTTTTTTTTATTCTATTTTATTTATGTGGCAATGAATGAATTTGGATATTACTCCACTTATTGGAAAATCGCTGTTGTGTCAAAAAAAAGCTCTTCGTTTCAAATAATAGCCATATTTTTAAGCATGTTTGATATTATACCAAAAATAAGGCATTTAGTTATAATTATTTGAACATGTCAAAAAGCAATACCCTCGCATGTCCCAAACCCAGAAATTGATAAGTATGACATAATATTACAACAATGTAAGAAAATTTCTTTTGATTAACATTTTTTTTTATATATTTACTTATTACACATTATGGATCTATCCTTACAGTTGAGCTGAATTCAATAATGTAGCAAGTCTTTAACACAAGTTAGATAAACATTACAATATTATAAAGAAATTAAAATTTGTGAATTCATTCAACAAACAAAAGAAGATGTCAATTCTAGTAGCTGCCTTTGTTATAAGGCTTTAGCTACTATATTCACAACCTTCACATTTTAATCTTTAGTTTTAAATAAGTTTAACTGTTTTTTTTTTTTGTCATCAATGGGCAAACAGGCAGACAGCCCACCTGATGGGTGGTGGATACTGCCGCCTAGGGACATTTGCAACAAATACAAATACATATTTTTCTCTCAACAATAGTTATTGAATTAGGTATGGACACGACTTATAATCCCGCCATCAATCCATTTTTTTTTTATTAAAGTATTTTTTGTTTACAATAGCAATAATCATACGATAATGAAATGTTTGCATGAATTGATAAATTATGTAATAATTGATAATTATTGATAGACAAATAATATTTATAGCATTTCTACATACTTTACCTGAATTGCTCTAAGGATTTATTCTATTTGTATATTGCTTAGATTTACACTAATCCCTAAATTCTATGGTAATTAGCACAATGTATGTATATGGTCATTCCAACCCAACACAATACACATGCTGTTACGCCAGGTTGGCTTCATTACAGCACAGCTGACCCCAAGTCCTATTTAACTTCATACTTCAAAAGCAAGGTGTCTTAATTTGCTGTTTGTTATAATATATTATATGTCCAAAAAGACTTTCTATGGCTGTTGTGGTGTAGTGTTTGTCAAATAAATGTTAAGAGTGAATGCTGGAGTAAATAGCAAGTGTAATTCTCTTACCTCCAAATTTTCCAGTGGCCCTCAGTTTGGGCATGCCGCCGGCAAACAGCCCGCCGAGCCCCCCAGGTGCTGCGACCCCATTCTGCCACCCACCAGTCCGGACTCCATTTCCAACTGGAGATGCACTACCACACTCCCCACCAGTAACTGTCTTTTTTCCAGGTATACACGGTCCGCTTTTATCCACGGTCACCGTCTTCTTTAACGAAGTTCCTTGCCTAATTGAGCTCAGCAATGCATTTCTACCGTCACCTGATCCACCCTTGGAACCCCCAAAGATAGGCGGCGGAGGCGGTCCGGGCGGTGGCGGTGGCCCCGGCGGCGGTGGAGGACCGGGCGGTCTGGGAGCCATGGTGAAACTAACGCTAACCAGCCTACAAGGCCATGAGTCAAAGGAAAACGACAATAATAAACCCAGTCACGGCTACATTCACGACTTTATATTTGTACACACGCTCCACGCAACGGCACTTGACAAAAACATTCGAAGCCTGATACGTCACTTCGACAAATACATGCTAATTTACATAAAATATTGAAAAACCTTGTCCTAAAACATTAATCATTGTAGGCAGTACGTAGACACTAGAAATTGTTTTCAATGGATCTGCTTGTATTTGCTGCTACCTGGACGCTTTGCGGTTTCGACTCATTGTTTAAAATTTCGTTCTACTTCCGACGCTAAAAACGAGTTCCAGTTATAATTATACTTTCGAGAAACTTTTAAGACTCCACCTCACGTATTATCGACGAGTCTAAGTCGTCAAATTCACAAGTCGTAATATGGCCGACATCTGTCAAAACGCAGTGTGGCTACTTTAGAAAATTAGAGAGCTAGTAGTAGTTTTAAAAAGCATAGACAAACTATTACAAAAAACCAAGACGTTAATGTTACGTTTATTTTATTACAAAAAAATATACAACATGCAAACGATTAGGTGAATTAAGATGCATTCTATTGCAAATTCTGGGTACTATCCTCTCACTCTTTAACGGTGACAATATTGGATAAAAGACAATGCGAATTTTGGGAATAAGCCTCTGAGCCTTTACTTCTTCTTTTGAATCAGTTATGCCCGGTTCCTATATTCAAGAATCTAATCGTTTTTCTTATGCCGGCACCACACTTCGCTATTCGCTATTCGTTATGCGGCTGCGCCGTATTTGTATAGCGAATAGCGAAGTGTGGGCCGGCATTACAGGCAGTAGCGTTATAACCACAGAATAAGAACTAGCTTAGAAGGAGTGATAAAATAAAAAACGATAAAACAATAGCGATCATCTTACTCTTCAGGGAAATTTAATATGCAAAAAGAAAACACTATATGTCTGAAAAAGTAAGGTTGTACACGGTTTTCTTTTGTTTTTGGAGAAAAATTGACACATTTGTCAAAAGTTGACATTACATGGTCTAGACATGGGACTAGGCAATAATATCGATATCGACGCTACTCGATTGAGACTTGTATAGGTATAAATAAGTATGTTTCGTAGTTCTGCCGTTTTTTTTAAATATTTGTCAGTTAAGTCACCGTATAAAATAGGAGTACAGCATTAGTTCTATTCCAATTTGTTTTAACACATTTTAGGTATGTCTTAATCTTGTTAACGCTATAGTAGCTCTTACTGACAAGTGAATAAGATTTATCATTAACAATCTGATTATAAAATTGAAGCAATTTGGCATAGATGCCCTGTTTTTTGTTTTTTAAGTAAGTACCTATTTAAAACACCTTCGTAGTTTTACTGAAGCTAAAAACTCGAAATAAACAAGTTTGATATCAATAAAGTAAGATGGTTTTATAATGTTTACATATAACTTAAAGAAAACAAAATAAAGTTAAATTAGGTGTACCTATGGTCTACGTTTTGTATTGGTAATGTTAAGGAAGCAGTTAATTTCAAAATGCTTCGGACACATGCGGTGATGTTTTTCCCAGGACCTATTGGCCCTGGACACGCAAATGGTCGCAACCCATTTTTCCCTTAAAAAACTGTCCTCTGGAAATCTAAAATGAAAGGTAAAGAATTTATTAGGCCACCAAGTCAAATTGGGTTCCATCTCTACTAAGATGGATAACTAAATAAAATAAACTTATTTGTCGATATAATTTACGGCACTATTATATCCGATGGTAAATTTATAAAACATTCAAAAGAATACATGATAGATGTAATTTACAGATATATGTATCAATTCAATATTCAACTAAATTATATAGTTGTTCTGCAATTCTACGCTTTTAAAGGCACAAAATCACTGCAGGAAGAACTAAATAATAACAAAATACCGACTTGCCTGTGAAAGAAAGCTAATGTATTCGGATGCATTTTCTTTAAATACCATGCGCGATTTACATCCTAGGACAGCGCAGGGCATTATGAATAATTTTGGATTATACTTTCGTTTCAATAATAAAATTTATAATTTGTTGTTACACAACGAGAGACAATACACCGCAGCTTCTTTGGAGGTTGGTCTAATATGTCCATAGGTTGATAATTTTTAAATTAGCCGGGTTTTGACACCACCGTGGCCTCAAATATGACCCCGGTTTGATACGCCGATTTAAGCCAAAATGCGCAGCGAAATACCTCTTTGTCTAACTCATTATCAATCTGCGTTAAAATTTATGCGATAGATATACTTTTCAAGTGTGCTTCTCATTACGTTATTTCTATGATAATCCTATTTCTTTGTACAATGCTCACTTCAGGGGCACGTTTTATAAAGCTACAAGTTACAATTTTACAGGTCTAAAATGGCAACACTGCTCAAATAGCCGGTCGTCATTGGTCGAGGTTGTGTCAAATGGAAACTTGTAACCTGTAAATTGTAATTTGTAGCTTTATAAAACAGGCCCCAATTCAAAGACTTTATACCTTACTAGACTGTGCACTATGGCGCAAAAACCGGTCCGCGCGAGAAGGCTTCTGTTGGTAGTGTGTCCCTTTTCTAACCATAATACACTATATATATACATATACATATATGGGTGATTAGGTTGAGCTCATGAAGTTATAGATAAAGGTGGAGGCCACACTCTCTAGACCAAAATGAAGCGTCTTGAATGTACTTTTTCGTCAATCTATCTCAAACACTTTGGTCCCCTTTGGTTTCTAACTACCCTAGTTAGAAAGAGAGGAGGGAACCAAAGTGTTTGAGATAGAATGACTTCAAGGACGCTTCATTCGGCTTCAGAGAGTGTTGCCTCCACCTTTATCTATAACTTCATGGTTGAGCAGGCAAAACGTCAGACAGGTTTTGTCTAGCTACCGCTTATAAAGAAATAGCTACCCTAGGTGTATAACAACAGATCTCATTTTAGCTAAACATATTTTTTGGTAGACGTCTAGTAGTAAAGTATAAAGTCTTTGCTTCAGTCGGACTGACCTTTTTGAAAAGTGTTTTTTTTTAAATGTAATAACACCATCGGAAATCCAACACACACAATACATAATAGTACTGCATAGTTTTATCTGACATTTTAAACTGTTCAGTGAAAACTGTCAGCTAAAACTAATCGTGGGTCTTAAAGAGGCCACATATGCTGCCACGCGCACACAAGAACCAAAAGGGGGGGTGGGTGAATAATTACGTTCCTCCTGTGCTCACGGCCTCTGGAACCGGGGGCCCCTCACAGGCTGGAGGCCCGTGGCATTTTCCCCGTTATGCCACCCTATAATCACGCCATGCCAGACCCACCATACCCCTAGCCATACCCCTGGGGATAGGGTGGGACTGAACCATACCACCGTAGTGCTGCGCACTACATGCGTTCAGGTTTTGATTTTCCACTGCGACTAACTAAACGGTTCAACATACCGAAATTTGTATTTCAAAATCAAAATTACTTAACAGAGTCGAAGGAGCTCCGCTATCGCGAAGCTCCTAAGCCTGAGTGTTTTGGCCCTTCGGGCCGGCTGAAACTTTAACGTGACCTAAACCTACTTCATATTTATGGGACCTTCCCCACGGCACTACTAAATCACACTACTGACCAAAACTAGTATCATAAATATGAGGTAGGTTTAGGTCCTGTTAGTTTTGCAGCAGGCCCGGAGGGCCAAAGTACCCAGAAGTAGGAGCTCCGTCGACTCAGTTAAATTTGTTAAATTCGAATTAAAAATAGAGATCATTGGTCAGTAGTGTGGTTTAGTAGTGCCGTGGGGAAGGAGGGATATTTATGATACAAATTTTGATTAGTTGATCAGTTTAGTTGGTCAGAGTGGAAGTACCCATTAATAGCATCCCATATGATAAAAGAAAAAGATAATAGATATTTATTCAGTAAGTAGCCGCACGGGCACTTTTACACGTCAAGAATCTACCAGCGCTTCCCAAGAGGAGACCACTGCTGAGAAGAAACGCCGCAAGAAACTCAGCAGTCAGTCATTTTTTAAACATATTACAATGGTTACTACTTAGTCTAGCATTATATAAAGCAATAAATATTAAATTAAATATTATACTTGTAAAAATAACATGCGTAGTTCAGCAGGAAAACATGCCAAAAATCTTACGAGAGGGACACAGGGAGGAAAGGAAGAAAAAAAAACACCTATTTATGTGTATATATATATAAGATGGTAAGATGGTGCAAGACGATCATATAAAAGTTTCGATATGTTTTCCTACATCAACGGTGTCCCCTAGAAAAGATAAAGCTTTTTTCATTTGAATAAATTATTATTCACTAAGTTTCGGGTTTAGGCCATGCATTTTTGTCTGTTAGATAATCCTCGACCCTATAATGCGCTTTAGATATTAACGACTTTTTCAAGTAATTTTTAAGTGCTGGAAAGGGTAACTTTAAAACGACGTCAGGTAATTTATTATAGAAATGAATGCATTGACCAACAAATGATTTATATACTTTACGGACGCGTTATTTTCGAATAGCGATTTTATTTTTATTTCTAGTATTTAAATGATGTATATCAGATTTTTTGGTGAAAGAATCTAAATTCTTAATAACATCAGGCGATCCGTCTGCTGCGTAAAAAAAAAAACTCATAAATAAGTTGAGACGCTACAGTTAAGATATTAATTTTTTTTTAAAGTTCTTTTAAAGAGTCACGGGAATTTAAGTTGTAAATAGAACGAATGGACCTTTTTTGAAACACAAATATAGTTTGTATGTCAGCTGCCTTACCCCAAACCAGAATAGCGTAGGACATAACACTAACTATGGAAATAACTATAATAAACTAAGCGAGCTGTCTCAACATTGGTTAGTTCTCTAATTTTCCTAACGGCGTAAGCTGCCGAACTTAGTTTACCTGCCAGTACAGCTACATGGGGACTCCATTGCAAATTTTTATCTATTGTTATGTCTAGGAAAACTGCCTTACCTACCATTTGCAAACACTCGTCATTTAGAAAAATACTAGAATCTACCGCTTTAACATTAGGCAAGGCGAACCTAACACATTTAGTTTTCTTAGCATTTAGTAGTAAATTGTTGCTAGTAAACCAATTAAGTATTTTAACTAGTTTGGCGTATATCCTACCGTAGTCTACGGATTTTCTATCTGCCTTAAAAATTAATGAAGTATCATCAGCAAAAAGTACAATATCACATAGTTTATCTACTGTTGGTGGCAAGTCATTTATGTAAACTAAAAATAAAAAAGGCTCTAAAATAGAACCTTGAGGCACACCTATTTTCACTGTAGCTCCAACAGATTGCGTTTTGTTTACAACAACTGTTTGAGTTCTATCACTTAGATAAGAAGACGTACGATTTAGATGTTTAAAATAGATATAAGCATAAGTCGGATGTATTATCTGTTGGAAATCCTGAATAAATAAATAAATAAAGCTTTATTGGACAATCAATAATGTTCTTATTTTAAAATACGGGTATTATGATCTACGCAATCAAAAGCTTTAGAAAGATCACAAAAGATTCCTACTGCATCGCAAGATTTCTCCCAACTGTTATATATATGTTTAATAAGTACAGATGCCGCATCAATTGTTGATCGACCTCTGGTAAAGCCGAACTGGTAATTGCTAAGTTTTTTATTTCTATTAAAGTGACCTAACATATCATTCAGCATCAGTTTCCCAAAGACTTTACTTAAAACTGGTAGTATGGAAATGGGACGGAAGTTTGTTAAATCACTCATCTCGCACGATTTAAAAAGTGGTATGACTTTACTATATTTCATGAGATCTGGAAAGATCCCCTCTGATATACAATTATTATAAATTAATGCTAGATGGGGTGCAATTACATCTACGATTTGAAAGAGTACTCTAACTGATGTGCCCCACAAATCCTCAGTCTTTTTTAAACTAAGCGATTTAAATACCTTGACTATTGAATCTGAATTCACAGGACTAAATTCAAAGTTTATATTACATTTACTGACATTAGTGCAAAGTAATAATTGAGCTTCCACCGCGGATGATTTAAGACATTTCGTAGTATTAATGGCTATGTTGGAGAATTAATCTTCGAATGCTAAGGCGACGTCTTTATTTGACATGATTTGTTTGTCACCCGTGTTTAGGGCGACTTGATTATCACGAGTTTTTGATTTTTCTGTTTCTCTATTTATAATATTCCATACACAACAAACACGACACAGTATAAATACTTATATCAAATCCCAGCACTACTACAGTGGTATGGTTCAGTTCAGGGCATGGCTAGGGGTATGGTGGTGCTGACATGAATCACGCCACTGTAGGTTTCCATAAAAGCGGAGCGGAGACGAGGCGTGAATTTAAACCAATGCTATTCTATTGGTTGAATCCTGCATGTCTCCTATCCGCTCCAGGCTTTAAAGGTATGCTACGAAGAAGCAACTCGAGAACCAATAAAATCTACTTGTGTGTTCATTCAAAATTCGTAAATGTTAACCCATTTTTAACGTTAAGCACTACGTAAGTAACCAAATCTTTCTGCAGTTTGAATATTGGGATCGTCCATTAGTCGGGATAATCTTTCTTCTTAGGGTACATCGCACTTTGCGTATGAGTCTTTAGGTGTATTCACTCAATTATAATAAATTAAAATCATGCTTTTGTTATTTGAAGACATTATTTATTAATGAACGTTATTAATAAGTTATTACAACGTAAAATAAAACAAAAGAGTAAGTTCCTTCACTCAAAAGTAAACAAAATTACTATGTTAAAGAGAAACTAAACTACTAATCATGATAAAAAAAAATAACATGATCAGTGAAGAAGAGAATATTCATAGAAGTGTGGGTAGACCACCTGCCCGTTGGTCCGATGACATTAATGAGACAGCAGGGCCAGTCTGGACAAGGGAAATGAAAACCGTTCTGGATGGAGGAAAATCGGAGAGGCGTATGCCCAACGGTGGGCGAATACACGCTGATGAAGAAGAAGAACATATTCAGTGTGAAAAGTTTCTATGCTAAGGCAAGGAGCAGGCAACGCCTTTCCTACCCAAAACTTGTGCTATACCTACTTACTTGCTATCGAAGTTCGAAGTTACGTTAGCTCCATCGAGTGACAGGGAATCAGGGATGGAACTAACCTAACTTCGAACTTAAATTTTCAAAGGACGGCCTCAGGGTTGTGTGCGGAGCGCTCTTGTCTTTGTTGGAGTCACGTTTTGCTCACTGCTCGACATATGGGAATAAGAAGAAACAAATTCTACAGAGAGAGCATCGTATAAGTATACTCTGATTATTCTAAGATGATGCCTGTGACAACTCATATAAATACTTATTACACTTATTTCTTTAACACATAATTACTACATCGGTACAAACCTAGCGACGCTGTCCAGGAATTTAATTAATCGCCTATTTTAAAGTCATCGCTTGTGAGTAAAGTAAGTGATTGAAATTACGAAACACGACTGTCACAGGCATAATCTTAGAATAATCAGAATATAGTACATTATAAAACCACTATGAAGCCGCAACAATATGGCGGCGGATTGATTTGAACCCAAAACAGTATTCTTGAGATTGTCCGTACTTTTCTGTCCATGCAACTGTGGGTTATGGCACCATGATTAAACTATTGAACAGATTTTGGGTTGATTCGAATGAAATTTTCAGTTTAGTTGCTTGGGGTCTAATTATAAATCTAAAGCTACGTCTAATTTTATTCAGTTCTCCCTAATATGGCTGCGTTTATCGCGTGACAAAATGTGGATATAACATTCGTCACTTTTTGACACGTATATAAGTAAGAGAGTGACGGATGCTTTATCCACATTTACTCACACGATAAACGCAACGCAACCGTACTCACTCAGCCCGCCTAATCGTAGAGGTGCATAGTGTGAACATTATGGATTCGTGAAGTCACGCAAAAAGTAGGTAGTAGAAAAGTAAGGAAGCAATACGAAAATAAAATAAAATATTACTGGTAGAGAAGTCGCATCGTAAATTGGAGTAACATTATTTTGAGCCGACCGAAGTTAGTGCTTTTGGAGATTCAGAAAAGGGCGAATATTTATACAGGTTTGAATCGAAGGTAGCCTCGCTTCCACCTTGTGTAAGAAGGGCGGCCTCCATAGCGGCTCTCTCCAATATAGCACGTTCCTCGGCTGCCTTATGTTCTCTTTCAACCATTAACTCTTCTTTCTCTCTCGCTCTTTTTTCTCTCTGTTCTATATTATCCCTATATTTAATGAGTCTCGCTGCCAAATATTTAATTGGGTCAGTAGGTTGGCGAATCATTGTATCGGCAATGCATTCGCGTAGAGCTGCGCCAACATTCCGCTTCAAGTATTTAAAATCCTCCGTCACGTTTTCGTCATTCGGACAAGGCTCAAATATGTCTAATGAGTCTTTAATGCGAACGAGGTTTCCTAAACCATCGTTTTCGTATTCACTTACAGCGTCTGGCTCGCGGTAAATGTGCTTCCCTTCTTTGTTGATATAGTAACGACCATAGCAGTCGTAATAATATGTTGTGCCATCGCGAACCTCTTTTACTTTTATTAGCAATCCCGAAGAATCCATCATATATTCACTCGCCTTCGCATGTGCTTTGTAAACCCGTAAGCTGGTATCTGGATCTAAAAAGTATCTGCCACACGAATCGTAATAATAAATACGATCTGCGTCATCGGATAGTGGAACTAATACATTTTGATCGTTACATTGATATAAAACATCGCTATCAGGAACTTTATAAATTTTTCTGTGTTTGTCATCCATATAAAAAGTGCCAATCTCATCGGTAAATTCCTCTCTCATTTGACTCGCGCTGAGAATGGATATCAGCGACTTGTGTTTCCCAAAGACAGCCAAGTCCCACAAGCAGCACAAGCTCGTGACTAAACGCTCGCGCAGCGGCTGTGGCAGTGAATGATTAAAAATACGCTTACGTAAGAATTCTCCACAAAGACAAACGCATTCCTCGTCTTCTTTTGGTTCCTTTTGACCTGTGGCTCCCGCTTGATCCAGTAAGGAAATTTTTAAATTTTCAATAGAAATTAACCTTCTTCCAAGGAAATCTTTTTTGTATTCAAGCGCCATAATGGCTGCAGTTGAATTCTCTTTTTTAAGGCGGGTAATACGATCATTCAAAATCTCTATCTTTTGAACAACTTTACTTATTTCAAGAGTGTGCCCTGCGGGAGCTTTTAGCATCGTGCTTATATCCTCGCCCCTCTGCTCAAGTTCATCTAATACTTTACGTGCTAACGGCGGTGAATCAGGAAACTGCATTTCTTCGACAATTTGCTGTAAAGTTTTTGTCATATCTTCAACTAATTGTGGTGCGTATGCATTTACGTATACGCTTAACAGATAAACTAGATTATCGCTGATTTTATCAAGCCAGTTGAGGAGTTTTTCTATTTCAATTTTTACCTGCATAATAAATTCGTAATCACCGCAAAAGTTTTTGAAGCATTTTAATTTATCACATAGAATGTTCACGGTATCTGCATGCATGTCATCCACAAGTTCTAATTCCGTATTCAAATCGGATTGTTTTTCACGTGGAGTTATTTTCCGATATGTTTCCATGTATTTTTGGTAATATTTTAAACGAGAAGCCATACTATCAATAGTATAGCTTACTGCTTGATGTACTTCATATCGAGGTAATACTTCGACACTACTTCTAAGTTTTTCTATTTCATTAACCGATTGTAACCATTGCAAGTGATAGTCCACGATGATGCCAATCATACGGTTTTCATCCCTATCGGAGTCAAGAATGGCACGGATCGTGCACAGGACGTTGAAAGCTATATCTGAGTAATCTTTCTTGGTCAGGAAACACACAGGGACTTCATAGAATTGTTTCACTTGTTTAGATATGTCAAATAGTAAATTTACGCTCTCAGCTTGCTGCTGCTCGGAGTCAACCATTTTATCCTGTAAGACACAAATTATATTAAAATTTAAAATTGATATCTAGGGTAATAAGTAAATTAACTTTCGAAAAAAGTAAAATATTAGGAATAGAATACAATTCAATATACAATGAGATCCCAGTCACCCCAGACTTACTTACGTGATTTTAGGAAAGATGATTTTTTTCGGATCGGTAGTATAACATAAACAGAAAGGATTGGATTCCTCGCTAAGCTGAAAGCGGGGCCGTTTTACAGGTAGCAGGTATCAAAGGTGAAAAAAACCCATGCTAACTTACGTCAAAGTAGGAAGGCTGGTTTTTAAGTATGTCACATATAATATTATTATAAACAAACATATACAGTTGCTAGACACTTCCTGTAGGCCATAACTTTTGACAGACACTTTAAAGTTGTTCCGGCTCTAACGCCTGCCAGTACCCTCTGAGCAACGAAACGCGAAGCTATCGAAAACACACAAAATGTTAGGTTAGCTGTTAGGCTAGGTAAGGCTTTGCGTTTCGTTGCTCGGAGGATGCTGGCAGGCGGTTGAGCCGGAACAACTTTAAAGTGTCTGTCAAAAGTTATGGCCCACAGGAAGGGTATGGCAAATGTATAAGTTTGTTTATAACAATATTATATATGACATATGTAAAAACCAGAATTCCTACTTTGACGTAAGTTTAAATGGTTTTTTTCCACCTTTGATACCTGAGGCCCGTTTCACGAAGCTACAAGTTACAAATTACAAGCGGAAGTCTCTTTCTAACTCCTTTTGCTAGAAAGAGAGTTCCGCTTGTAATTTGTAACTTGTAGCTTCGTGAAACGGGCCACTGCTACCTGTAAAACAGCCCCGCTTTCAGCTTAGCGAGTATCCAATACTTTCCAAGGTTATGTTATACTACCGATCCTAAAAAAATCATATTTCCCAAAATCATGTAAATCTGGGGTGACTGGGATCTTGGACTAATATTAAAATTTTGATTATTCAATTCTAAATTATAATTAGATCTGCCATTAAACCTCAGATTTAAATCTTTAGTATGGTAGTGTGGCAGTGCTGACTACAAGGTTTAGCAGTTCTATCAGTTCTGTTCTGCTGCAGCTGCAGCGCCTTAATTCTAGCGGGCGAAACCATATTGCCTTTGACGTGTTTTGGTATTGTTTCTCACTCCACCGCCATTACTTTCAACTAAATAAGGGCTACCGCAACGTTGACAACACTATAACACGTGAAAAGCAATAAGGTTTTACCGTGTCGTGCACCGTGAATGTCTATTGATCTATTGGTAAACCCGGCTTTAGGTGCACTTTAGGTGCAAAGCTATGTGTAAATCGAATTGCACGCATTTCTGGTCGTAACTGGTTGTATAGAAAAAATCGTCCTAAATTTAGTAAATTGTTGTTTCAGTAACCTAAAAGAGGTCCGATTGTTATGGTTTTTTGATATTTTGTAAAGCACCATATTCTAGTGATGGTAACTCAAATTGTTCGCCCCTCCAGCTCTGTCTTTCTCCGCCATCTTGGAAAAACTGACACTTTTTCTGTTTTTTGCCTATACTGTCGTTAAAGTTCATTTTAGTGCTAATGCTAATCATAGTTCTGCAATATTGTAGAATGTAAAATTAGCTAAATCTTTTGGGTTCAAAGACGCACGACCCCTACGGACGAAGATATAGATTCGTTTATGGGGAGGTAGCGTTAAAAATTGCTACTTTTTTTCTAGTTTTCCTTCCATATTTATGTTTTAGTGCACTTTAGCGCAAACTGTAATTTCAGCAATTCTGCAATATTGTAGATCACAAAATTAGCGTTAAATTTTTGATTAAAACATTTTTTTCACGACCTCTAGCAAAAAGATATGGAACAGCTCGTAATCCTTGTAAAAGTTGTAACTTTCAAACCCTCACATCTTAGAAAATGGAGTTAAAATTCAAACATTGACGAAAACGGTGGCACAAATTGGGGCATGACAATCTGTTGACATGACAAGTTACAAATTACAAGCGAAACCCTCTTTCTAGCAAAAGGAGTTAGAAAGAGACTTCCGCTTGTAATTTGTAACTTGTAGCTTCGTAAAACGGGCCTCAGGGGGCACGTTTTATAAAGCTACCAGTAACATTTTTACAGGTCTAAACTGGCAACACTGCTCAAATGGCTGGTCAACATTGGTCGAGGTTGTGTCAAATGGCAACATGTAACCTGTATACAGGTTGTGTCAAATGGAAACTTGTAACCTGTATACATCTTACAAGTTTCCATTTGACACAACCTCGACCAATGTTGGTTGTCTTGGGACGCCCTGTATAGTAAGGTATAAAGTCTTTGAACTGGGGCCTATTTTATAAACAGTGATCGGAATAGGTAGAGCTAATTTGCCTAAACTTGACGCATATTCATTCATGCGTGAGAGAGGTGGGAATACATTATTGAATGAACATGCATCAAGTTTAGGCAAATTAGCTCACCTATTTCCGATCACTGTTTATAAAGCTACAAATTACAATTTACAGGTTACAAGTTTCCATTTGACACAACCTCGACCAATGACGACCAGGGGACTGTTTTATAAAGCTATAATTTTACAATTTACAGGTTACAAGTTTCCATTTGACACAACCTCGACCAATGACGACCAGCCATTTGAGCAGTGTTGCCAGTTTACACCTGTAAAATTGTAACTTGTAGCTTTATAAAACGTGCCCCAGCCATTTGAGCAGTGTTGCCAGTTTAGACCTGTAAAATTGTAACTTGTAGCTTTATAAAACGTGCCCCCTGAGGCCCGTTTTACGAAGCTATAAGTTACAAATTACAAGCGGAAGTCTCTTTCTAACTCCTTTTGCTAGAAAGAGGGTTCCGCTTGTAATTTGTAACTTGTAGCTTAATGAAACGGGCCACTGGTGGTTGGCCCAGTTTGTTGCACGCAGCATTACGTATAATTGTGTCGTCCGTGTTAGTCTATGTTTTCTGAATACCTAATATATTTTCGATATACCTATATAGTTCCAACCCTATTTTACGAACATGTTTATTTTTTATTTATCATACTAATAATTATTATATATAGGGTGATGGGCAGATAGGTGCAAAGCTTTAAGATGAAGCTAGTATAGACCATTTAGAACCATTTAAGCCATGGTTGTCTTAGACGAAGTCTCTATAAAAAAAAAATGTCGATTGTTATGTGTTGGAGAAAGTATCCCAAAAGTTTACAATTAATTGCTAATAATGGCCAATTTGAACAAAGAATAAATTATTTTTCAAATTGACCATTATTAGCAATTAAGTTATTGTAAATATTTCGGATATTTTCTGCAAAATAATAATTACCGGTAAAAACAAATAGCAAGACTTTGTCTTAGACAACCATGGCTCAAATGGTTCTAAATGGTGTATACTAGCTTCATCTTAAAGCTGTTCACCTATCTGCCCATTAGCACCTATCATTTGTATTTTTGATAAAGATAAAGATAAAGAGACATTTATTCGCAACAATACAAAATTACATTACATAGATACAAAAAGAGCAAGAGACAGAGAAATTGTTGCGAAACGGTCCCAACTCAGCATACGCTAACCGTAAAGCAAGCACTGGTCTTCCGCATGCATGTTTGCATGTTTGTAACGAATGAACATGAAAACTACTGGACCGATTTCAAAAATTATTTCACCATTAGAATGCTACATTATCCCTGAGTAACATACTCTGTTTTATTTTTCAGCGCGGACAGAGTCGCGGGAAACAGCTAGTCTTCAATAAAATTATAGCAAACTTAACTTATACATAATTTACACTCAAATATTTATAGAATAAATCAAACCCTCTTTGTTCTGTTTTTGTTACATATCGATACTTACTTTTTGCGTGGCTTCGTTTTTGACTCTTCAGTTTTAGGGCTTCATCAAGTGTTTTAATGATTTTTTGCAAGATCACTTTGATTCTGCCTATTCAACTTTTCGAGAGATGACAATAATTATGATGTGATTATGACAACATTGACAACTTGACACGGTTTTTAACACAGGTTTTTAATTTTCAAACTTTAGCAACCAGCTAGATAAGAACT
The DNA here is from genome assembly GCA_946894065.1 of Acleris literana. Taxonomy (NCBI): domain Eukaryota; kingdom Metazoa; phylum Arthropoda; class Insecta; order Lepidoptera; family Tortricidae; genus Acleris; species Acleris literana. The sequence goes on from OX335678.1 coordinate 14,945,942, forward strand.
GATGTTTATATTGTTTTTAAAAGAGAACCGCAAAAGTTTTAAAAATATTGATCATGTATCTAATGTTTTTCGATAATTATTTTGTCTGTAACATTATCTTTTTTGCTGTTATTTAATTTTTAACTTCTTCGAGATTCATGATAGACACGTAGAGACGAATCTCACGAAACTTTTATAGAAGTTTTTCATGTTTTTAACTAGCAACCCTGGCCGCGTCTACGATTTGTTACCGAAAGAAAAGAGAGGTCGTCAATGACTTAGCGAATATAACACAATTATACAAAGGAAAATTCTAGCAGTTGTAGTTGATTTCACTGTTTTCTCTCAAGTTTTTTTTTAGTTTAAGAGTATAAATATACACATCATGGCTGGTGCAATGTTATTCGAAAGGTCGCGTGTGTCGTCGTCAACGACCAGAGAAGACGACGTCCGCATGACCGACAAGATGGTCAGTACTGGTGAGCTGCCGGATGATGATGAAGAAAACATAAGGGCCAAGGAGCAGGGCATCTTGAACCTCGGCGAGAAGTACAAAAAGGAGGGCAAGGCTAAAGAGCTGGCCGAACTGATCAAAGCGACTCGACCGTTTCTCAGTTTGATAAGCAAGGCGAAAGCGGCGAAACTGGTTCGTGCGTTGGTCGACTTCTTCTTGGATTTGGAAGCAGGTATCGGTATCGAAGTTCAGCTTTGTAAAGAGTGTATAGAATGGGCCAAGGAGGAGCGACGCACGTTCTTGAGGCAGTCGCTGGAAGCGAGGTTGATTGCTTTGTACTTCGATACTGGAATGTACACAGAGGCACTCGAACTAGCTACCGCGCTATTACGCGAGCTGAAGAAATTAGATGACAAAAACTTACTAGTTGAAGTACTCCTTTTAGAGAGCAAAACCTATCATGCCCTCAGCAACCTGCCTAAAGCACGCGCTTCCCTCACGTCAGCCAGGACTACGGCTAATGCGATCTATTGCCCTCCCAAGATGCAAGCAGCCCTGGATTTGCAGTCTGGCATACTGCATGCTGCAGATGAACGTGATTTTAAAACTGCCTACTCATATTTCTATGAAGCTTTTGAAGGCTATGATGGTGCTGATAGCCCTAAAGCTCTTACTGCATTAAAGTACATGTTGTTATCAAAAATTATGCTGAATCAAGCTGAAGAGGTGGCAGTAGTGTGTGGAAGTAAAGCGGCTCTCAAATATGCAGGAAAAGACTTAGAAGCTATGAGAGCAGTAGCCACAGCCTCTCATAAAAGATCACTGGCGGACTTCCAGGCTGCACTTAAGACGTATAAGCCGGAACTGGAAGAAGATACAGTTGTCAGAGCACATCTTGGGGCCCTGTATGACACTATGCTGGAACAGAACTTATGTCGCATTGTGGAGCCCTATATGCGCGTACAAGTTGACCATGTTGCACGCTCAATCCGTCTGCCTGTAGTCCAAGTAGAAAAGAAACTGTCACAGATGATTTTGGACAAAAAGCTAAATGGAATCCTTGACCAAGGGGAAGGTGTCCTGATCGTGTTTGATGAGTCCCCCCTGGAGAAGACGTATGAAACGGTGCTGGAAACCATTCACCATATGAGCAAGGTTGTTGATACTCTTTACCAGAAAGCCAAGAAACTCTCATAGACCCATGTAAAATTGTTGTAGCATTTAAAAATATATTAAATATCAAAACAAAACTAACCAGAAATTTTCAGTTCAGATATAATATGTAAATGGCATCTATTTTTTGAAAGATTAAATTCAATTTTGTTCTGGTTGTTGTTTACTAATACAATATTGTATTTATGTATATGCAGCAGTTTGCAAGATGAAATACTAATCCCTCTTTGATTCACTTTCCGATTTTAACATAAGCTAGTGAAGAAGTTATATTCTGTTTTATTGAGAATAAATAAACAAAGGTGTTCTCCCAAATGTTGTTTGCTTCATCTTTCGCCCACGGTTGAATTGAGCAAGTCATGTTATTTTGACTGAAACAGTTGGCAACGCTGAGCAGTGATTCATGTCAACACTGCTCTGTGGTGTGTGACCTTAATTTAGTGCACAGGCTTGCATTGAAATGACTGTAAATGGTAAAAGACCTCGTGTTTCTTTATAGGCAATATACTTGAATTGTAACAACTCATAATTAGAATTAGGTACTTGTGGGTAATTATGGTATTTGAACAATAAAAATCTTGGTACAATTTGATATGTTTTATTTCCTACACAAATAACACTAGAAATATAATATTAAAATATAAGGGTTTGTTATAATTTTAATCTATAAAGTAAACAGTTTTAATTCCGTTATGGCGCGTTAGCGTGACGTCATGCAATGAGGTCAACAACTGAGAGAAACAGGGAATGCGTTAAGAGACATTGGCTGATTTAACACATTCAAACATGTTGTCAGCATTTATTTATATTATTTTATAGTATCAATACAAAGATAAGGACTTCAAGGGCCATAATATAAGTACCTACTCGCCATTTACGTTTCCTTTCAAAGCGAGCGGCCAACGTGCACGCCGACACAAGTAATTATTATTAACGCTATTTGTTTTATAATTATTATTTATCCTCCTAAGGCCCACCATACAATGAAATATGAACCTATTGTAAATACAATAGAGCATTTTTTTCTAATTTGATTGTCAATCATAAAACAAAGGAAAATCCAATTTACCCTCTTTGCAACAAATCATTAGAAAAACATCCTCCTTTTTTGAAGTTAATTAATGTCCGTATTATATACAACTTTTTGTACTTGGGAAGTTATAATACTAATTAGACTAATAAAAGAGGTAGTTGGTAATGATAGTCAACAAATGACTGGGTACTTTTCCTTTAGGCTGCATTCCCACAAGAGCTGAGCTAGGCAGCTACACTAAGTATAAATAGGTGCATGTCATGTATAGTTTCAAAATTTGACAAATAACATTTTCAAGGCACAGATCAAAAGCGTAACATTGATAAGTATAAATTTATTAGAATTGTAACAAGGCTCAGGGCGCATCACCCTACTTCTACCCTTATAAAAAAAAACTAAGGAAAGTGTCCCGGGTCAGACAGCATTGTTTCTCCTGTTGAATTCCTCCGTGTCTTCGGGCACGTCCCAGCGCGGCGGCCAGAAGCCTGGCGGGGTCTTCGGCCGCGCGGGGTTGTTGCGCCCGCGGTGCTTCGAACACTCTTCCATCTTCTTCGACAACATCTCAGGATCGTCCTTGTATAGCTCTGCGTAGAACTAGAATAAACTGGTTAGTTAGTCGGGAATTAAGAATGGTAAACACAATTTTGGCGGTTAAGGGATAAGTAGGTACATGTTTCCCTGATGAAATCTATGAAAAAATTGTACCTAAGTGAGTAATGCTTGATTAAAACTTGTAACCTGTCAGCCTCGATAAGAGTTAACATATTAGGCCTTTAGTCTAGGATATAGACTATACTTCTGTTTTGCTAGAAAGAGATAGGAACAAATCTTTGTTAGCTTATATCTTGGTTATTTATATAGCTATTAAAAAATATATTTTGTCACCTATTTGTTACATGATTCAGCTTTTATTGAAGCTGTTAAAACATGCATATTCCGTATTGTTTTGCAACATAGTGTGTGTAAATCAACTGCTTTGTTTGCCCTTTTCTCGATTTAGTTCCGCGCGTATTCATTAAGTAGGTACTGAGCGACGCGCGTCGACGCAACCCTAGCGTTCGAGCGCCAATAGGTAACAGAAACTCCTTAGGGGCCGGAGACGAACTACTTTTCTATATGTACTTTGTCTCCAGCGTCCGCGGCACAAATATCCATAAACGTGACTTGCCGACTGCGGCGTTCGCAAGGATAAAAACTAATGGAGCTATACTACTCTTTTTTTTCACCTAAGATGAGTCCTGTGAGAGCCGTATTTCGTAATTTCAATCACTTACTATACTTACATACTTACATTTAAAAATAGGTGATTAATTATTTAAGTTCCTGAACGGAGTCGCTAGGTGTGTACCAGTGTATTTTCTATGTAAGGTTAAAGAAACAAGTGTAATACGTGGTTATATGAGCTGTTACAGGACTAACTTTAGGTGAAAAAGAGTTTAGGACTGGCGACGCGTTTAGCTTACACTCTGTTTCATCTAAGATGATTCCTGTGACAGCTCATATAAACACGTAAGTATTACACTAATTGTTTCTTTAACTTTACATAAATACTATATTGCCATATTGGTAGGTACACGCCTAGCGTGCAGAGGGCTCAGACAAGATGCACTCCGCTAACTAACGTTTCTATTCGATTCGTTTTTAAACCAATCGCGTCACTGGTAGACCAGAGGCCCTACTTTGAAATTCGAAGTTCGAAATTACGTTACCTTCATCCCTTTCTCTCGATTTAGTCTCGAATGACGAGTTACAGGGATGAAGCTAACGTAACTTCGAACTTCGAATTTCAAAGTAGGGCCTCTGGTGACTTTTCGTATCACGTCATATCCCAGTGACGCGATTGGTTTAAAAACGAATCGAATAGAAACGTTAGTTAGCGTAGTGCATCTTTGCAGGGCCCTGGGGGCTCAGACACGATGCACTACGCTAACTAACGTTTCTATTCGATTCGTTTTTAAACCAATCGCGTCACTGGTAGACCACCTGACTTTTCGTATCACGTCATCTTCCAGTGACGCGATTGGTTTAAAAACGAATCGAATAGAAACGTTAGTTAGCGTAGTGCATCTTGTCTGCGCCCTCTGGAATGTAAATAATTAATCGCCTATATATAAGTACCTCCATTACGTAAGTGATTGAAATTACGAAATACGGCTGTCACATGATTCCCGGTACGGGTAAATATTTGTGTGATTAGCACATTTATTTGTTCCTAAGTCTTGAATGTTTTTCACATTGGTATTAAGTATGTACAGGTAGATTCACTAAAGCTGGCACCAACGGAATGAACCTATCACCTATCACTGTGTGAGTGCCGTCCTTTGAAACGATGTTCTAATTTCAAACAAAAACCTGTTATTGTATTACACACTTGTATACTTTCGTTCACTCATTCAATCCATTCGGGCCAGCTCTTATGAATCGACCTGTATCTATTTCTCTATATTAATATGTTTGTCGGTGTGTAACACTCATAGTACGTAGGTATCTACTCGTAAAATGCTAGAGCTAAGTTTGGGAATAAATCAATTTGTGTAAGATTGTGTTATATTTATTACTAGAGGACGCAAGCGACTTCGTTCGCGTATAATTAGATTCCCGCTACTCCCCCTATTTTAACCCTTTAGGGGATGAATTTTCAAAAATCCTTTCTTAGTGCTCACTTACATCATGAAAGGAACCCCTGTACCAAAATTCAAGTTTCTAGGTACAGTACTTTCGGCTGTGCGTTGATATATAAGTCAGTGAGTCAAACTTGCCTATTATATACGAGTATATAGAAGATTTTAAATTAAACTCACGTTTTTACATTCGTCGCAACTCCATCCCGGCAGTAACCATTTCTCAGCTTTCTTCCTCACTGTAGGCTCTTTGAACAGTGTATCTTCTTTTACTAAAGGTTTCATTTTTGTCGCTATACGTTCTAGGTCTTTCTTTACTATGTTGTTGATTAGATCCTTGTTCTGAGGGTGTAGTGTCATGCTGGATTCTGTGTCGCACTGTGTTTGTAGATTAGTGGCGTTAATGTTTTCTGTTAGAGGACGTTTTGTTGGGCTGAAATGACAATAAACATGTAAATGAAACTCTTAGTGAAAATCAACCCTTTTTCTCTTCAATAGGCTAGTGTCCTAAAGAAATCTAATTAGTCCGTCTTTTACATTATCAAAAAATATTGAACACGTATTTTTTCTTTTGTCAATTAAACAAAAAATTACGAAGATAAAGTGCGTTGAAATTTCGCGTGACGTCATGCCGTGGCACACTTTATACGTTGTGACGTCACAAGCCCCCACTCCCGAACTTTGATGCGCGTTATATTTTTCAATTTTGATTGATTTGAAAAAGCACAAAATACGTGTTCAATATTTTTTGATAATCTTACTGACGGACTAATTAGAATTATTACTTTTTTACCCAGGACACACCCCTATTGTTAAAACTGGTTGAAAGGTACCTGTTAATATTTTGCTTTCCATTTGGTGAAGTCTTTTCCAGTTTCTTGATATGCGGTAACAAAGACATGCTGCTATCTATTTCGATTTCTGGTTCTTCAGGATTTTTAGACTGGGTTGGTGTTTTAATTAGAGTTTGGAACCTAAAAACAAAATTCACTACAGTTCTTAAATAATTTTCTGTTGAAACACCTCTATGTATACCTAGATACCTACTGTGAAGGTTGTAAGACCTCCACGTTTCCTCTATGGCCTAATGTTATGTGTTCCTGTAGAGATAACAGATAGCGGTCATGGACAGCACCTCAAACAACCTTGTAATTTTGATAAATAAGCAACCGCGGTTAATATTCTAAAATAAATGTAGGTAAACTTATTTCAAAGTTTCATTATTTATTAAACCACCCTTCACCCCACAGACCCCACAGACTTACTTAAATGCGGAAGCGAAAGTAACACCCGTATTTACAAACAATACTTAAGGGATCCTTCGCTGACTGAGTAAACGCAACTGCGTTCAATACAGCTTTGTGATTGGTCCTTTATGACCGACCTTTTGCTTATGAGACGATTTAAACCACCCTGTGCGTTCGTGAGCACTGTGAGACCTCATAGTGACATTTGTGAATACCGGTGTCACTCTGTTCGTTTGTTTGTTATCTTTCCACAACATTTTTTTTTTATTTGTCTGTGTAGTTGGCGAATGAAACAGAGCACCGTAACTACTTCACTTTGACTTTGGTGGCGTGCCTCAGCGTTGAACCTAGGTAGTAGGCAATGCGGCGGCCGCCGCACTGTAGGGCTCCTCCCTGTCGGATGGAACGCCCTCGGCTGAGTGATGGATGTTCTGCCCTCAGCGGCAAGTTGGATGTCGCTCCTGCTGGTGGGACTTAGGTCCCTATCATTGATCTGGCTGATAGTGTGGGTATTCGTTCTGGGAGGGCGACCTCGATTCGTGCCATTCTTTGGCACTTCTTCTCTGCCATACCTTCCTCAACTCTCTGGATAGGGTCTTGGGGATCTAACAGGAGATGCTTGGGGCGCCTGAGGGGTACCCCAAGATTTCACAACAAAACGACTGAATGGATCTTAAGAGGATAATGATTGTGTATCAAAAAAAAACCGCACTAATTTAACGTTTCTCAACCCGTTTTTTTTAATAAATTTTAGTTATTATAGTACTGTGTCTGTAGCCTAATTGTGCAAAATGTGGTTACAGAATTATCAACAAATTGCAGGCACGAGTTGCAGGTAATTCTGTAGCTCTGCCTACCCCTCTGTGGGAACGATGGCGTGAGTTTATGTATGTATGTACTAGGTCTGTACGTTTCCGTTTATTTTATTTATTTGTTGCAGTGTTATTTGTTGCTGAGTGCAGACTTAGTTTTTTCATAATATTTACAACATATTCGAAAATCGTGGAAATCGGACTTGATTTAGGGGGTAAAAAATGTTATCACATTTTGTATGTACATTTTTTATTTAGCTTCAAAATCCTCTTAATGAAATTGGGAAAGAAGATAGAAGTATACTGGGGAAGGATTGTACGCGGAAGAATTCTTGGGCAAAAACCTTAAACCTAGCAGTAGCAGAAAGGCAGCCTAAATAAAATATTTTTGTTTATAATTAAATTACACGTGGAAAGACTACAACTAAATGACAGGGTATGGTATGTCCATGTTATGCAAACTCTCAAAATAGTTCACCCTTTCCGAGCTCTGCAAATTACCTTAAATATTCAAGAGAGCTAATTTCTTTTTTAAATATCTGCTAAGTATTAAGTACGTTTTGTTCTTCATCGCTGTATAAGTTAAAATTGTTCTTGTGTCCAGTTCCGCATTTACAGCTGCTTGAAAAGTTGAAATTGACTGAAGTTAGTCAAACATGCAAACCTGTTGTCTAATTTCTTTGCTTAATGTAGAAATATGTAAATACACTACCTTTCAGTGTACAATAATATACTTACCATAATGAGGTGTAAATGGGTTTAGTATAAGTATATGTATCATGCATTTCGTTAACATACCTATTAGGTCTCAGCAAATTGATAGAATTTTCCATATTGGTCAGATCAGGATCCTCAAATTTATTTTCTATATTACACATGGACGAGTTTTCCGTTTTTATCTGTAACTTTAGGCTTGGCTTTTTGCTGAATTTATTTGGACTGTTTTTTACAACTTTGCAAGGACTTTGCTTATTGATTTTCTTCGGAGTGCTTTTAGCACCGGAACGGTATCTGAAAATATATTTTGGATTGATAATTTTTCTTTAACTCAACATTAGTCAGAAGGGGTACACTACATAATTCCGAAGAGTCATAATTCTGAATTGATCAAAATTCCGAATTTTCATAATACCGAGCGCAATTTTTGCTAGAATGCTTAACTTTTTGTTATATCTTATAAATCAAACCTAACCTTACCTACGTATGATAATTAAATTATGCATTTAATCTAAAATAGCTCCAGCATAACATAGCTTTCGGAAAAATGAAAATTCGGAATTTTAAGGTGTTCCCAGCCAGGAGACGTCATGTTCGAAATGATGATGATGATGATAGGTGATGACTGATGATGAATGATGAACCATAACATAATCAAGAGATTGCTTTAAATAAGGTAACTTTTCACTAATTATTTTATACACTAAATTATTAATTATATTTAAAATAACTTACAGTGTTGAAAAATTAGACGTTATGCTTGTAGGCGAAGGTTGAATGGTGTCTTCATCATCAAATGATTCTTTCTTTATATTCAGCTGAAATCAGAGAAAGTTCAATGTCAGAATACACAAAGTTTGTTTATGACAGAATTCAAATTGCATGGATAACTAGTAATTTCTGAACACTATTTGTTTATCAGAAATGCTGTTTGTACTGACCTGAACATGCGTCACGTCCTTGCCCCTGGAGCCCCCAGAAAATTCCGGTGAGCTGGTCAGGTCCACCACAGAGTTTTGTTTAACGGAAATTAACCTTGCCTGACGCAGCTTAGTTCCAGATTTACCCTTACTAGATATTGGGATCGTTAGCTTAATTGACTTCCTTTCTGGTGTTGGCCTGAGAAGTAAGAGAATACATGCAGTCATTGCATGCTGCAGTCATTGCAACTAGCGTCCCGCCCTCGCTTCGCTTTGGTTTATGTGAATTTTCAACACCCATCTTAACCCAGAATTTATTATGCATAAAAACCTTCCTCTTGAAACACTCTAGTTTGAAAGATGCCAACGTACATACAGAGGGACAGACGGCGGGAAGTCACTTTGTTTTATACTATGTAAATATTACAGTACTGTAGGTAGGTACAGTCAACAGCATAAATAAGTGATCATTTATGTACCTTGTCGCTTTCAATCGTTTCACAATTTTGATTACATTTAAAACACAACGTAAAAGTGACAAGGTACATAAATGATCACTTATTTATGCTGTTGACTGTACTACCAGTCCCCTAATAGCTAAATGCTACCTTTGATTTTCTTATGAAATTCGAGTAACAAATGAGGAGTGTATTTAGGTACAAAAGGGCTTATTTCCATTTTTTTTTTTTTACTATAAATGAAGTTCTGCTTAAAACAGAAAAATACTTATATTCTGTGAGGTTAGAGTTCTAAAAAGTCTCTTCTTGTTTTCTAATAAAAGATTCAAATATCAAAAGAAGTTTAACCTTTTGAACGCCATACGTCGAATACAAAATGTGCCACCCACACGCCAAACATGTTTGCTATGCTATGCAAATTACACCTTATGGCTACCAAACAAAGTCTCTTTTAATCTTGAACTCTAGAAGTAGAACTTGAAGTAGGAATAGAATTAAATTTGAAGCTGGCCACTAAAAATAAACAGGTGAAGAAAAAAAATGCATTTTGTACGTTTTTCTTCAGCTAGAAATGTCATTGGAATACCTAATTTCCCGATAGTAAATAATTATTTTATTATGGCAATAAATATCGTTTAGATTTAACAATGATCATGATCAATGATTTATTTCTGTAATGTACAAATTAAAAAAGTTTATGGTTATATATCTCACAAGGCCACAACAAAGCGGCTTAATTCCAAAAGTTCGCATCAAAAGAGCTTAACTCTAAAAATATATGGTAATTTACATAATTATTCAGGTAGATAAAGCAATATATAAAGAAATGTTAGTGCCATAACATTTATGATAACTTACTTTAATACAATATCGAAAATAAAATAATAATTTCGAAATGACAAAACCTGTGAATGTTTTCCTCTATTTCCCAAAAAAAGTTTATACTGGAAATAAGCCCTTTTGAAAAGAACTCCTCAAATAAACAGTTGGTTCCGAGTGTAATTGCAATAGCGTTACGCAGCCGGACTATATTAAGAAGTTGGAAATACTGAAAATTACTGCTAAAAAATTTTAAACGCAAAAATCTAAAAAACAAACATTTGATAGTTATTTCTGGCATTTAATATTTAGTTTTATTTAATTTATTTGACGGCTTCACTCCTGTTAAGGTGTATCGCCAATGTCGAGTTATTTATAGATACTCCCATGGACCATGGACATCATGTGGGAAGATAATTGTTCAGTAAAAGAGTATTTTCTCTAATGGACTTAACAGAAGCACATGGGGTTAGCGCCACTTTGCTTCTGTTAAGTCAATATTTAGTCATCATTGCACATACAAAAACATGAATGAGAGTAGCAAATAAAAACTTCATGCTACAAGCATTTTGCACCAGTCAGCCTTTGGATGAAGTACACATCATCCCATGAGGAGACACGGCTATTAATTAAATATCCTACAAGATTGAAGCAAATACCAGCCTGGTTCATAGATTATTAGAAGACTGCTTTAGTCCCCCAGTTACGGAACAAGTCATATTAGGTACACAATTCTTACCAATTATCTGGACATTTCTTCTTCTCTCTAAAATCCGAGGCTAATGCATGTCTCAATTTTTTTGAATGAATAACAGGACTTGTTCTTCCGGTAGGTGTCCCATCAATCTCCGACAAGGAGTCATCGTTAACATCTGTTGATGTAGGCAGTTCTTTCTTGGGAGTCAATAGCTTATCTTCAAGGTTTTCTTTTGGTGGAGTCAGGGTTACAGCTTCTCCACAAAGGATTTTGAATACCTCATCGATTATGTTCATGTTCTTAGTCTCATTTAGTGTAGTTAAAGCTGATGCTGTCAAAAATATAATATGTTGATTTGGAATAATGAAATAGGAATTTACTTAAGTAATTTATTTTAACCTTGTTATTAAAAATAAAGCAATAGAAGCACATTTGTAAGTAAAAGAGTATTGCAAGATTATGTAGTATGATAACCAGTGCCGGATTATTAGGGAATGCAAATAACCGGGTATAACCGTTTTTCGTACAAAAATGTCTAATAACCAGAGGTCGGAATAGGTAGTGCTTATTAACCTAAACTTGACTCATGTTCATTCATGCGCGAGTGAGATGGGAATACGTTATTGAATGAAGATGCAACAAGTTTAGGTTAATAAGCACTACCTATTCTGACCTCTGCTAATAACTGGTTAAATTGCATTCCCTACGGATTAAGGTAGCGCGGGCCTGTAGAAAATTGTATAAGGAGGCCCTTGGGTTGTTTTAGGTTATTCCTAAGTTTAGGGTGCCGGATAACATAATTATAACCGGGTAGAAATACATATCAGGGAGACACACAGGTGCGCGCCTCTCAATGCCCGAGGCCCGTAGCATTTGCTACTCTTGCTACGTGGCTAATATGCCACTGATAATAACATGTGATTGCAAAAAAATATCCATACTATTTTATACAGTACAGTAAACTCAGTTTGGGCCTTGCATAAAAGTTTTCTTTCTACATTTACTAAGGTTAAGCTTATTATTATTATTATTATTCTTAATTAATGGCTTTCAAAGGTTAAGCTTAGTATCTATAAGACTCTGTTGAGCTACAGCCGGATGTTGGTGGGTACAGTGTTTTTTTAAAAAGGCTTAAATGTAGTTAAGAATGTTTTAATACTGTGCACTACTTACCAACACGTTGAATGATATTGTCTTTCGTCTCTATAACTTTTTTCAAGGCTTCAGAGCCAAGACAGACTTTCCTAAAATTTAAATTAAAAGTTTATTTAAAAAAAACCATTAAAACAAAAGGAAGTATAAAACATTGTTGTTTATATTGTTTATGTACCTTTCACATCTTTCTTTTTGTGCTACATATTGTGCTTTGTAGTTGTTAGATTCTATTTGGAGTTGTTCGAAGTCTTCTATGAGTTCTGAAAATTATAGCTTAAAGTTAAATTCGTAATAACACGACACGATAATATGAACGCTTCAAATACTTGCTGTGCTTAACCTTTTAAATTACTTAAACTTTGGAGTAAGGCCGTCTCTAGAGCAGCAGCACTTTTCTTGTTTGATAACGTAGAACTGCTTACATTCCCAGTATGATAAACCATGGCTTCTTTTCATAAATCTCTTAGCCCTAATAAAGAAAATAAAAAACACCAATAGACCAAGTAGAGAACTGTCACGTATGTCACAAATGTCACAATCACAATGCTCATGCTCGCTCATGCTCACAATGTCAGTTGATGTCAGTGTCAGAATAAACAGTGTTGCTATAATCATTTCAAAGTTTTACAAAACTGTTCGAGCCTGTTATAATAAAGCCGAACCCCGAAGAAGCCGATAGGAATTAAAAAAGTATATCGCCAGCCATTTTATGGCAAAGGCTAAAAGTCATTCTGTCGAATGAAGACACTTTACGGATTTATTAATATTTAGAGTGTTAATTTTGTGTTATAAAACAAATTCAAATATAAATTGTAAGTTTCTTATTACTTTGATATTAATAAATGTGACCTATATAAACTTACAATGTGACAGGATTAAATAACCAAAACCAACCGGGACACTTATTAAATGGCTCCTAAGCTCAGTAGTATTGTGAAAAAAAATTGGTTGCAGTGTAGGTATTTGTCAAACAAATTTAAATGTTTCCGCAAATAAACACAATATCTTTCGAGTATTATGATTACTACATTAATACTGAAACAATTTTCAGGAAACGAAAACCAACTAAATTCCGCGGTTAAAACATGGAGCTAGACGACGAAGTGGTTGTAATTATAGTAGGCGATGAGGATGAAAGCGAAAATGTTTCCTATTTCCCTCCAATAGAAGTAAAACAGGAGATATTGGATGAGACCGATGGTACGTTTACGGCACCCGATGCTTATCCGAAAACCGTGATTATAAAAGAGGAGATACTGGATGAGGATGATAATTATTTGAACGACGATTTGTATGCGGAATATGTTCCTGAGAACGTCAAAATAGAAGAAGAAGAAGACGAGGATTACGTTCCATCGGATTCCGAGGATGAGAAGAAGCGGTATAAGTTGCTGCGGCCGTGCCAGAGACGGTCGTTCGTGCACGAGCTGCGGGAGCAGTACCCGGAGCTGGCGGAAGATGAAGAGTTACTTGTCAACTCCCTAGTGGAGGTGATGAGGAACGTGAAGCCGCCGCCACTGCCCGACCACTACCGCGTCAATGGCATCATGTTGGAGTGAGTATCAGCTATCACTTTTAATCCATCCTTTCATTACTAAAAAGTAAAATGCTAACTTGGGCTTGAGACATTTAGTAGAAGGATTAAGGATTCACAATTAATAATTTTGGGGTGCATTTACAAACAAAAATTGTTGTCTTATTGGACTGTCAGTAAAAGGTGACTTGAATTTCTCCTATCAAACTCCCTTTGTTTTTAAATAAGTTAATTGCAGAGATTAAGCTTAAAAAATTGTTAATGTGGGGCTGATGTTATATGAATTAACTTAGTCCGAAACTATGAACCAGAGGCCGCCTGGGGCGAGGCACGTACGGCTCGCCCTGTTTCATCAAATGCATATGCGCCTTAGCCCAAAGTACTCTTCAACCCGAGGCTGCCATCAGGAATCAGTATTTAGTCTGTGCTAAGAGGTGCGTTTCCATATGTGCCTTACAAATTTGGACGTAAATTGTGCAGGGTTTAACTGAGGCAATGAATCATAGACCTTGCCTTTTTGATCGGAGGACAATACAGATAAGTTAATTTGATCAATTAATTATATTCATTGATGCCTCTGTGTTTACTATGTACTCATGTTTGTAACGAGAATTTCAGAAAGCAAAGTTTCACATAAGTATTTCTGTCTTTATATATCAGTTTTGTCCCCCTAAATGGTGGTTTTTTGTTCTTTTTTTTAAATCAAATGATAAGTCATAACATAATAAATGCAAGAGCATCAAGTTGAGCTTTGGACTCCACTGGCGTCAGATATCGAAATGGCGGAATGACATCAATCAGCTGTTTAAAATGATTGGCGCCATTTTGTTGCCCAAGGCATGTGCGTCAGCCCATGGTGTTAATTCTTCTACCGAGGCTGACTCTTGTCTGTGTGCACCTTAAGGTCTATACTTGTATCATTGGTAGTAAACAATCATAACATTAACATATATACACAGAAATATGTGCTAAGATCCAAATCTAAAGACATCACTCAAGACTCAGGAACAAGTACCTACTCACTCTCATCACACAAATATTTGTTTTTACCAGGTATCAAACCTAGGACTTATAGCTTTCTAGGCAGGATCACTGCGATTGCATCATTGGTGTTGTTAAGTTGGCTTATCTTGGCATTATGTGTTATTCCAGGTGTATTGTGTGCGGAGATTTCACAGAGACCATACCAGCGGCTGGTCGACATTATCAGTCAAAGCATGGACCCAGATATTTGATCTGCTTCGCATGTGGAGTAGACTTTAGAAGGTTTGAGAGTTGAGTTTTATAATAATATGCCAAGTAAGTAGTAATTGTAAACAAATTGGTTTGGTTAAAATACTTAAACAATTACTCACTAATTGGAATTTGAAATACATATTTCACAGGTACATTAAATTGCGTGCTAGATTTAAAGATTATTTGAAGCGGCGTTTTATTTTTGTTTGTTTTTCCAGTACTACAAACCTGTACAAACATGAGAAGCGCTGCAATGGGCCGGATGCGACGATAGTGCTCCAGGCCAGGGCTATAGCCGTTGGCAATAAAGGAAGGCACCGCCCTTTCTTACAGGCTAGAAACTTCCGCCCGCGCAAGTATGGCCATACTCAGTAAATAATTTAGTTGTCAGCAATGACATCTAGTACAACATAGTGACCCTCGCCTTGGCTTGGTTTATTTGAGCTGTACATAAATCAGAATTTATTATACATAAACACCTCCCTCTGGAATCACTATCTATTCATGAGAACCCCATTAACCTCGTAAGGCCCACCATACTGCAAACAGGGAGTTTCTTGTAAATGGGACTTTGAATCTACCACCAAGGCAATAAAGTTCAATTACGTTTGTTCGATAATGGCATTTTCAGTTTAAGAACATAGGAAAATAGACCTTATGTTAATTGCAACACAGTTCAAATTAAATTGCCTTGATTATGTACATCCTACTGCATACTGGGCCTTACGAGGTTAAACTTCATTGTGTAGTTTGAAAGACCCAAGCATACATACAGAGGGACAGATGGCGAGAAGCGACTTTTTTTATGGCAAGGAGAAGGCACGCGAGCTCTCAGGCCACCTGATGGTAAGTGGGATCTGAGACCCATAGACAACTGAAACCTCAAGACAATCTCAAAACTGCAATCCTAAGACTTCAAATGCGTTGCCAACCCTGAGGACTAAGATGGAATGCCTCTGCTAGTAATTTCACCGGTTGTCTTACTTTGATTTATACTATGTCAAGATTGGATGCATAGTTAGTATCTAAAAAGCTCTTTTGCCTCTAATATTAGTGATTTGGCAGATTTGTCTACCACTGTTAGATAAGTTATTATTGCTGGTGATTGTGCTGAAAAGTTTACTTAAAACCCTGATTTTTAACTAATTAAAATATCCATTCTGTTTCTGCAAGATTTATATTTCATTTTTATTAACAGCCTTTTCACATTTCAGCTCTCTGCACGGTCCGACGCCTACCAAGAAAGGGTATGTCAAATTTGAATCATCTTTTACATTGAAATTGTGTTGTTTCTTGGGGGAGTTCTATGCCCACAGGCTTTTATTTAAAGATCTTTGTAACTTGTGAGACAGCGCGCGCGCAGACTGACGAAGTGGTGGCGATTTAACCTCGTGAGATCCAATGTGCTCTAGGAGGTACATAATCAAGACAATTTAGTGACAACTGTGTAAGGCCATACTAGAAACAGGTAGCTTTTGTGAGTGGGACTTTGAATCTACCATCAAGGTTGTTTTTTCGATAATGCCATTTTCAGTTTATGAAGATTGGAAAATAAACCTTATTCCCATTGCAACACAGATCATCAGATTATGTACATCCTATTGCACGCTGGGCCTTACGAGGTTAATGGGTATTAAGTTAATTTTAATAGTGAAAATTGGATTTAAGAGTAAAGTACCTTTATATGTTTGATGGTAGATTTAAATTCCCACTCAAAAAAATCTCCGGTAGTATGTTGGGCCTCACAAGGTTAATCGAACTCACTGCCACGAGACCTGTGAGGCTAGACAAGTGGCTTAACGCTAACGTAAACGATTTTCGAAAGCTGGCAAAATGTATGGAATTGGCGTAGGCGTTCGACGCGACCGTCTGACAGCTTACGTCAATCCTGTATATTTTGGATAACGATAACGAACACCGAATGCATCTTCCTCTGATACGCCAACGAATCATAACATACGACGTAACCCATGTTAATATTTGTTGGTTAGGTACTCGTGCGGCTCATGCCCCGCCGTGTTCTACTCGAAATGCGCGCTGGAGTCGCATGTTAACCTGCACACGGGGCTGCGCCCGTTCAAGTGCGAGCAGTGCGTGAGCGCCTACACCTCGCGCTCCGCCTTGGCGGTAAGTACCCGTGTACTTCACACCGGGCTATTTCGGTAAGTACCTGTGTACTGCACATCGGGCTGCGTTCGGCAACACGTCCCCAGGACGCCAAAAATATCTACAAGCCCCTATGCCACTAACAATAAGGTCTATGGACACCTTGGACGCGATGGCTTTATAGATATTAATGCTTCTGACTGTACCACACACAGGTTAGAACTCGTCTACTTGACACTGAGTTGCGTCCCGTAAATACCCGTGTACAGCACACCGGGCTGCGATCGGCAAGTACCCCTGTGCTGTACACAGGTATGTACCTTTGTACATACACAGATGAGAAGTCGTCTACTTGACACCGAGTTGCGTCCGGTAAATACCCGTGTACAGCAAACCAGGCTGCGATCGGCAAGTACCCTTGTGCTGTACACAGGTATGTACCTTTGTACACACACAGGTTAGAACTCGTCTACTTGACACCGATTTGCGTCCGGTAAATACCCGTGTAAAGCAAACCGGGCTGCGATCGGCAAGTCCCCGGTGCTGTACACAGGTATGTACCTTTGTACACACACAGGTTAGAACTCTTCTACTTGACACCGAGTTGCGTCCGGTAAATACCCGTGTACAGCAAACCGGGCTGCGATCAGCAAGTACCCTTGTGCTGTACACAGGTATGTATGTACCTTTGTACACACACAGGTTAGAACTCGTCTACTTGACACCGAGTTGCGTCCGGTAAATCCCTGTGTACAGCACACCGGGCTGCGATCGGCAAGTACCCGTCCGTGTGCTGTTCACAGACACAGATGTGTATTTTTGTACACACACCGGTTAGTACTCGTCTACTTGACACCGGGCTGCATCCGGTAAGTACCAGTGTACTGCACATCGGGCTGCGTCCGCTAAGTACTTGGTTGAAGAAGTACACTCGCGAGGGCTAGTAAGAAGTAAAAACGAAACAATTTTTTTTTTTCATAGACTGTCCTTTATCTCTATTTTTGTTTTTAGCGGCATCGGAAGAAGCACAGCGACGTTCAGTACATTTGTGACCACTGCGACCGCCCCTTCAAAGTGAAGACTACGTTAGTGACCCACTTGGACACGCATCTGCGTAAGTTGTTTTGTAAAAAAGCTATATAATAAACTTTTAAAGTCAATAAATATACATATAAATATAGGTACTTTAGGGGACAATCTCGCACGAATTGACCTAGTCCCAAACTAAGCTCGAGGCTTGTACTTCGGGTACAGTCAAGGACTTTAATTGTCATGCCACTATGGAACCCTGTCGCATAACGTTAATCATTCATATAATCGTAATTTCTGTCATGTGGTTTGACGCTGTCATTATGACAGGGTTCCATAGTGGCATAACAATTAAAGTCCTTTACTGTACTAGACAACGATATAAATACTTATAAAGAGAATAAATACTAAAAAGAAATACTTTATATACAAAGTAAACGTCCAAGACTCAGAAACAAATACTCG
Organism: Acleris literana; assembly: GCA_946894065.1. Taxonomy (NCBI): domain Eukaryota; kingdom Metazoa; phylum Arthropoda; class Insecta; order Lepidoptera; family Tortricidae; genus Acleris; species Acleris literana. Next base: position 14,964,397 of record OX335678.1, read on the forward strand.
TGCTCATCACACAAATTGCCCAGACCGGGAATCGAACCCGGGACCGCTAGCTTCGAAGGCAGGGGCACTACCAACTGGGCTTACGCGTCGTCCTACGCCCGAGCCCGAGCAAGGGAACTTCTGACCTAAACAAATGGAGTATAATGATGTTTTCTTATTAAAGTATCATAGACGGGTCATTTTTTTCTTTTCAACGTTTTTTCTCTTCAGCGTACCGCAAGTACGGGTGCGAGGAGTGCGGGCGCCGCTTCGCGCAGAAGAGCGCGCTGCTGCTGCACGTGAACGGCAAGCACCGCAACCTGCCGCCGCCCTGCGCCTGCCAGCTCTGCCCCAAGCGGTACGCCCTTGACTTATCTTATCTTATCTTGTACAGATGGGCTAAGCTTGATATGGCGACTTCTTTCCCACCGACCAACTAGCATGCACAACTGACCAATGATATCTATATCAAAATCAAATTTAACAGACGGAGTCGGCTCTCGCGGAGCTCCTATTTCTGAGTATTTTGGCCCTTCGGGCTAGCTGAACATAACCTAAAGGCTCGGTCAGACAGCACTGTCGCGCGCGCGATGCTGGCGGGTTGATGGCGCGATCCTGGCGGGTTGATGGCGCGAGGCCAGCGCGATGCGCGCTTGCTCTGTGTGACCGGGCTTCCCGCCCGCATCACTCACTCATCACGCCCGCCGACCGTCCCGCTGGCAGTCTGTTCGAGCCTTAAACCTACTTCATATTTATGAGTCATATTTTGTTCAGTTGAGCAGTGGGAAAGTCACTGATATGGCTGCTTTCTACATCCCTGCTAGGGATCCCAACGCCAATCACCTTTCACCACCAAAACACTCAGCTACTGGAATTTACGGTGCAGCCTTCTTCACGATATTTTTCCTACATCTTAATAGCATCGAATAATGTTAAATAAGTATAGGTGGGGCCTTTTCGTTTCGTCACTCATATATAAACAAAACAATTAACCATTATTACTCCTGTTGAAGTTTGAGCATGGTCATATTATTTATTAATAAGTACACTTTTTTTTATTTATTTATCATACAGCAAAAAATACATTTTTTACATTTAAATAAACACCTCATAAACCACTTAATCATTGTCTTCATGTTTCGGTACTTTGAGGTAGTAATCTCTATTTAATATCGTGTTCTTGATGAAAAGCACTTTCGGTAAAAATACAATGAGAGATGACAAGGTTGTCATAATATTTTAATTTTTGAAATATTATTGTCGTTGAAAATGTAAGGTCTGTTCATTCTTACTTGTCTTATATAGTAAACAACTTTCTAACCTCAAAATGAACCTTTTTTTTGGCTAAAACAGCTCTTTTTTCGTAAATAAAGTAAATTCAATAAACATTTTGTACATAATTTGGCCTATGTATGTGTTTGCGTTATTTTGTTTAAAATAGCGGTTTTAGCCTAAAAAGGTTAATTTTGAGGTAAGAAAGTTGTTTACTATATAAGACAAGTAAGAATGAACAGACCTTAGTGATGTATGGATAGATTTGATTAATTGAGAGAGATAGACACGAAATAAACGGTTAACAAAAAAAACAATGGTGCTTTTAAATATTTCGAACGTCTGTAACGGTTAGACGGACTCGGATGAAATATGGAATGGAGATAGCTTAGACTCTGGATTAACACATAGGCTTTTCATCCCAGGAAATTAAAAAGTTCAAGAGGGAACAACACGATAATCGAAATCTACGCAGACGAAGTCGCGGGCGAAAGCTATCTTCTATAATGTGTTGATTTGACCCGTCAGTAAATTTAAAATGGTTTTTTATATATTGACAGGTTCAGAAGAATGACATTACTGAAGGCGCATATGAAAAAAGATCACGGGATGCTTCTAATGACTCGGAAGGTAAGTTATAGTAATTATATTTATTTATTTATTTATTTATTTATTTATTGTTTATTAAGAAACAAACGGTTGTATACATTTAATGTTACACATTTATATTTGCCTGGCTCTCAGCACCTTAGCTCAGCATAACTACAATCTGTTAATTATGTTATACCTACTCCATTTGTTTAGGTACATAACTGAGTCTATATTAGCACCTTAGTAGAATGTGAATAACTTGATGACAATCAAAGATATTTTTTAATTTTTAATACAGAATAGTACTTCTTGTAACTTGCTACAAATCCGTCTACCAAATAATTTACCTGTCATTTACAGTTTTTCTGTAATTTTAACGCAAAAACTAATAAATTATAATTCTCTCTGTGGCAATCCCAAATAAAGAACCTGACAAAATTAAGGATAGCCTCTTTAAAATGAGTAGGAAATTATTTAAACCAGCCATATAATTGGAGGTAGTTATTAGCGAAATTACTTCGGTGCGAAGGTTCACTTTTGCACCGAGGCAAATAGCCGAACAAATTGGTTGTTAGTTCACTTTTAGTGAACTAAAATTCTGCAATAACTACTTAAAAACTACGTCCTGATTCAATCAGTTGATACCTCGTTATAAATTAAAGACGATGGAATTTCCTATTTTAAATAGTTTACTTATTTGGGGTTGCCATAGAAAAAAACTAAAACAATTGGAAAAATTAATAAAGGTTTAAGATTACTAAAAAACTATAAATGACAAGTAAATCATTTATTAGGCAGTTTTGCAGCGAAATTCAATGCGAACTTATTCACATTCCACTAAGGTGCTAATATTGACTCAGTTTTGCACCTAACCGTAGTTCGTCAGCCGGTAGAAGCAACGTCGAAGATCGAGAAAACAGTTTTGATTGGTTGTTTAACGTGGTTTGATTTGTATAATTTCTTGGTTTAGACGTAGATAATGTTTTCCATACTTACAACACAACACGGGCACAAACAGCTGGTCTACCCCTAAATACAGCACACATCTTACCTATTTAGAAAGTGGAGTGCTTAGTAATAGCACTAGACCTATACCTAAGGTCGGATTTTTATTCCCACTGAAAAAATGTAAACAAAGTTACGTCAAAGTGACATTTCAGGGGATCTCAAAGTTTGGGCCAGCAAAAAATATAACGTTAAGTTATCATTTCGCTCGTACCGTGATATAAAAATAAATTTGAGAAATAATTAAAATTAAAATCACACAAATGAGTCTCTGGTAAGCTATTACGACGGGAGAAATAAATTTGAGAAATAATTGAAATTAAAATCACACAAATGAGTCTCTGGTAAGCTATTACGACGGGAGCACGAATTGTGAAGCGAAACGGGTGAAGTGACGTCTCACATCAATCAAGCAGCCCTCAACTTGTTGACACGGGTGTATCGAGTCAATGACACCAGTGAAATAAATAAATTATGCAAACAAAAACAGTTTTCTCGTTTTAAATTAATACAACAAAGAATTTATATCAAAATAAAGTTTGCCATCAATAAATTAAATTCTTCAATCTCGATTACAATACATCGTTTTTTTTTATAGAAAGTCGATTTCTTATAAATGTGGAAAATATAAGTATTTTGAATACTAAAAATGTTTTTCGTTAACGGCAACACCTTTGTTTACATTTTTTCTGTGGGAATAAAAAACAGACCTTATCTATTCTACTCTGTAAAACCATACTGCCTTTGACGTGTACATTGTTTTTGACTCGGCCGCCATTACTGTCAAGTAAATAACAGCTATCGTTAGGGCGCGTACACATAGCGATCCGTTTTACAGGTCTGTTATTTGATGGCGTATGTACTTGTATGAGCGAGTTCACACCCAAAACAGTATTCTGATCCAGTAAAAAAGAAGATTACAAGGTGAACACATCCGTTAAAACGGATTCTGTAAAAACGGCCGTTCTATGTGTACGCGCCCTAAAGCTGACAATACGATAACATGTCAAAGGCATAAGGCAATGTGGTTTTACTGTATTGAAAAGAGACCCTTTTTTTCTTGATTTACCTGCACAGTTTACAATTGGTTTATTTGTCTTTGTATTATTTGCTGCCGCGTGGTTACCAGTTTAGAATACTGCCACGCCGTGACTTCTAAGGGAATGAAGCCTTGTAGTATTTTTAGGCGATGGGCTTGCAATCTGTCACTAATATACACTGGTAAAAACATCTTAGCCTGATTGTGCGAAATGTGGTTACAGAATTAATAACAATTTTTAGACTTGTTGGTAATTCTGTAGCTCTGTCTACCCCACTCTGGGAAATCTGGGAATGAAGGCGTGAGTGTGTATGCATGTATATGCATTATTTCAGATGTTCTTCAAAAAGCTACCAACAATGACGGACACACAACTCCAGCAAGCGAAAGTGATCCTAAAATCGGATGAGGCCTACATAGAATCGCAAAACCCCGATCCGGACAACGTAGACGTCAATGAAGAGTTTCTCTCGTATATCAGAGAGAACTGCGTGTTCAACCAAAGTGACAGTGAAGTGAACGAGAAAAATGAAGTGCTCCAGGATAGATGAAATAAAAATGGACTTAAAGTAGTAACTTTCTAGTTTATTAAATAGTACAAGTTGATTGGAAGGCGATGAGCTAAAAGGTTTTCTACATTCCTATTCAGTGGCTTTGGCTCATGCTCTGTGGTTAAGTATTGACATATTTTTTATTACACAAAGCAACCTGATAGGTAACGAGTCGTTCTTTCAGTGAAAGTTACCAGAAAAATTATTAACTTGTTTAAATAAACCAATTTCAATGCATTTGTTACAGTGATACAAGTTAACATATTTGCTACCATGAACTAGCATGAACTTTCGGTTTAAATGGATTTTGGGGAACACCTTAAAATTCCGAATTACTTTTTTTCCGAATGTTCATTTGTAGGATTTTCATTTTTCCGAAAGCTATGTTACGCTGGAGCTATTTTAGATTAAATGCATAATTTAATAATCGTACGTAGATATATTTTGTAAAGAGCAGAATGTGGGAAATCTTGCTGGCAGCCATGCTTAGACTACCCGCAGTTGAGTGATGATGATTAATTATTCTTCTTTTAAATGTTAAATGTAATGGACTGCTCATGTGATTATATTTAGAACGATTTTATACGAGTATTTTTTTGTGGATTGGATCAGAGATTGGCAATATTTATTCGAATGACGAATAACGAATAAGAATAAACAAATTATTTGCGAATAACGAATTAAATTCTCGAATGATTATTCTTATTCGAATAAATTATTCGTCGAATAATTCATTTGCGAATAATTTATTCGCGGATAATTTATTCCTTGAATGAATTGCCACGAATAATTATTATTTACTACTTATTATACCTGCTCCATTGTTCTCTAATAAATAAATAAATAATTCGTTATTCGAAAAGTAGTCGAATGATTCATTCATGGATAAATTATTCGCGAATAAATCATTCGCAAATAAATTATTCGATGAATAAATTATTCGCGAATAAAGATATTACGAATTATTTTTTATTCGAATAATGCCCATCTCTGGATTGGATAAAGTGAGAAAAACCGGACCCACCAGTGTGGCGCATAGATATAGTATCGGCGGCAAGCTAAGATCAAAAAAGCCATAAAACCATCACTGTATTATTAAATTGTGATATGGCTTAAAACGAAATGGGAATTGGTTTATTGCTATTTGCCCTTACGCACGATTAATCCAACGAAGAAATAAGTCAGTATAGAAAAATAAATGAAGTTAAAAATTCAAGGGGTTCCCTTATACATAAAACCGGTCAAGTGCGAGTTGGACTCACGCACCGAGGGTCCCATATTAAGGATATGCTTGGTAACCCCAAAATAAAGTACTCATTTTGTTATGAACTTTATTTTCTCTGCCATAAGGTCTCTGCCAATTTTGATTATTTTAATACAGTTTTTCAAAGTTTTTTTGTTATTTCTCAAAAACTGGAAATAATGAACACTTCATTTTATTTTTCCCATAAAATAAAAGTAATTCGTCAGATTTTTTTCAGATATTTTGATTAATCAACTTCAGAGATAAGGGGGGTACGGTAATTTTTTGTACATTACTGGCTATAAATCAAAAAGTACATCAGAGAAAATTAAAAAAAAAATGTTTTCAAATGTGCAGATTAAGGCCTTTCATATGACACCCCATTTGCTATAATCAAACCACTTTCATTTTACATCCCCCCATTCTAGACCCCTTTTCAATTATTCATAAAATTAATTTCATATTTTTTTTACTAAAAACAGATGCGGACAAGCAAGTTGTACAACTAAGCCAAATTACAAGTCGATAGCATTTGTAGTTGCTGAGAAAATCTGCTGTGACATACAGACAGAACGAAGGTCAACGAAGTCTCACCATAAGGGTTCCTTTTTTACCAATTGACACGGAACCCTAAAAACGTAGTACGGAACCCTTCCTATGCTACTCCGACTCGCGCTGTGCCGGTTTTTTTTTTGTAATTTAGGGTCATCGTTTGATTCAATGTACGCTTAGCTTGCTGCAGATTCTGCCTAAAAATAGAAGAAAAATCTATTTACCTACATATACTTACTTAGTGGTAGGTGGTAGTAGTAAAATTGAATTTTAGCGGTATGCTGTCATTTATTTGTACCATATTTTGTACCTTCTATTAAACACCAAACTTAGATTAGTAAGGAGTTAAATAAAAAACGTTATTTAATTAAAAGTCTTTTATTACGCACTTATTTCAACCTTTTTTTATAAATATGCATAAACATGATGCGCACTTTCGAACTCAGAAGTAGCTGTACATTTTAGTACAGGTCAATTCACAAGAGTTGGCACGAATGGATTGAATGAGTGAACGAAAGTATACAAGTGTGTAAAATAATAACATGTTTTCGGTTTGAAATACGAACATCAGTTCAAAAGACGGCACTCGCACAGTGATAGGTGACATTACTTTCGTTAAATCCATTCGTGCCAACTCTTGTGAATCGACCCCTTGTCGCTCATTCACTTTAAAGGCCGAGCCACACCGGATGCGTGACGTGCACGTGCACGTGCGAGTTCGCTTTCCACTGCGGTGTATAGTATGAATTATCATTACGACATGCCACTATACAACGCAGTGGAAAGTAAACGCGCACAAGCACGTGCACGTCACGCAAGCGGTGTGGCTGGGCCTTAATACGTCACTGTTGACAAGGTACAGTCGGCCTAGAAGCTGCACCACAGAACAGTACTTTGTGGCCTATTCCCAGTTGTCCACACCCCCTTTGTCCACACTGTGGACAACTGGGATTTTTTTTCCCAGTTGTCCACACTCTTTAATTTGACTCAACTGTGTTAGTTTTTATTAATGTACTTAAGTAGATACCTATATTCGTATTTATATATTATACCCAGGTTCAGGAAAATACAAAGAGTCATTTAAGAGTACCTAACAAACGTTTACTTAAAATCTGGTTTATATTACAAAAAATTGTTCTACAAATATGAAAATAATCACGAATACATTTTTTTTGCTAATATTATCTTTAAAACTAGACCAGATATATAAACCAGATTTTAAGTATACGTTTGTTAGGTACTCTTAAATGAATCTTTGTATTTTTCTGAACCTGGGTATAATATATAAATACGAATATATCTCTACTTACGTACATTAATAAAAACTAACACAGTTGAGTCAAATTAAAGAATGTGGACAACTGGGAATAAAAATTCCCAGTTATCCACACTGTGGACAATTTTCATTCCCAGTTGTCCACACTGTAGTTGTGTCGCTCGCTTCCTGCTACCTGCTATTACAATGAACAAAAGCTGGTGCACCTGTGTCAGTCAATCGTTATCAAGGGACAAGGGGGTCCAGGACTTGTGCCAGCGCAAGCCCCCAAGAGGAAAAGATACGCGCCGCTGGTCGTCCAGCGGATCTCCAATTGGGGTCGCCATTTCCGGGCCCTGAAGGACCGCCTGGGACGCGCCCCCAACGCCCGCCCGTTTGGAAACGGGTTGTGTTTCTCCCCGTTGGAGGAGGACGAGTACAGAGTGGTACAGAGGTACCTCGCCGACCTTGAAAAGGAAGACTCCAGGTTGGCGTGGCACTCATTCTCCCTGCCTAATGAGCGCTGCCAAAAGGTGACCATCAAGGGCCTACCAGTGGATACACTACCGGTAGATATCCTCAATGACCTGACAGCCCAGGGCTTCGATTTTGAGTACGTCAGGCTTATAAGGGCCCGCCGGAACAGACCTGGGTGCATCTTTTAGGCCCAGGTTAAAAAAGATGCACCAGCCGCCAAGATTTTCAGGGTGATGGACATACTCTGCATGCCGGGGGTCATCGTGGAATCCTGGAGGGGTAAGCGAGGCCTTGCGTACTGCCACCGCTGCCAAAACTTCGCTCACCCTTCTCACAACTGCCACCGCCCCATAGACAAGAGCCACCAACATGAGCCAATTGCAGCGGTACACACCGCAACCAGCGCGTCCTGCCCAGTCCTGTTGAAGGAAAACCGGAGGGCTAAGAATTCACTACATCCACCGAAGCCCAGGCAGCGAGTCTACCATCGACCGGACCATCGAGGCAGCGCAAGACAGCGCTACCCTAATGGCCCCGGAAACGACCCCAAGCAGCCTCCCACCCGCCGCGGAAAGAAGCGCGGAGCGCGAAAGAAGCGCGGAGCGCGGAGCGCGAGAGGACCTATATAAAGCCCCCCTGCTGAAGTCGCCACATCCGTCCCTGCAACCACTGCCAAACCCGCGAACCCAGCTTCGGCCCCAGCAGCCACAACACAAGACGACAGAACCGAGACGGTGAAGATAGCTCTGATAGCCCCTATATTGCAGGAAGTCCATGGGCACGTTTTATAAAGCTACAAGTAACAATTTTACAGGTCTAAACTGGCAACACTGCTCAAATGGCTGGTCGTCATTGGTCGAGGTTGTGTCAAATGGAAACTTGTAACCTGTAAATTGAAATTTTTATCTTTATAAAACAGGCCCCTGATAGCCCTGCAGACCAAATTCAAAAAATTCAAATTCATTTATTCTGTAAGTAGGCCCTGTAGGCACTTTTACATGTCTGAGTCTACCAGCGCTTCCAAGGGACTCTGTTGAGAAGAAACGCCGCAAGAAACTCAACAGGAAGTCTTTTTTTTTTATATGAGTAACTTATTACTATGATAAACTTAAGCTAACTAATTTAAATGTCACAGGGATGTACAGGTCCCAGGAGCAATTATGAGACTTAAAGTATATTCAATTTAAATTGGAAATGTAAAGTCTCCAAATTTCAAATAAAAATTAAAAATAGACATAGGTAAGGAGATGTAGAAAGTCTCCACGGCGATATTATCTAGCAATGGCAGCTACTCTCTGAGGATTACACTCTGAAACGCCGCGAGCATCGGGAATTCGGGACAAAGATGCGGCTCGTCACCGCCGTCTCCAAGATACGGGACCACTTACCACCACCCTCCCGTCATAGCCCAGAGCCCGGAACCGGCTCCTCATCCTTCACCATAAGGAGGATCTAGACGACCACGGGAACCGTTATCAGTTGTAAGTGTTAGTTGTTTATGGTCGTGCCGTCGTGTAATGAGTAATAATGTTTAATTTGAATACTTTTATATTTAAGGCTATTTATATGAATACTTTTATATTTTATATCTGTATTTTTAAATATTGTAATATTTGTTTATACAACTTTTTAATCATTATTTCAATAAGTATTCAAATTATCCGAAATACTCGAATATTCGAATATCGGAAATCGAACTATTCATATTATTCGAATTTAGAAAACGAACGGATAATGCAAACCCTAAGTGTAGTGAGTTTTAGTTTACTTTGTTGCTACACGACCCCGCAGTCACCTGTATAATAGGTTATTTTCAAAATCCATTTTTCGCCCTAGTGATGGAAATGCTATTTACATCTCGCTTTTGAAATCGTTATTTTCCGAACAGGGGTCCGTTACTCGAAACTCACTAGACTAACAATATGAGTTGAGTCAATAGTCAATACAACTTTCTACAAGTCTATTAATGAAATGTACCGCATGGACTATAGTAGATTGTTCAACAAGAGACCACGCAGGCGAGCGAGCAAGCGAGAGTGTCATTATGGTTGTTTAGTCTCGCGTTAAACACTGTACTTTTCACTTTGAATGCGAGGAAAAAAAACTACGATCTATACAAAATTACAATATTTAATAAAATATGTAACAAAGTTTCTGATAAATTTGTTTGCGGTTGCCATTTTTTTGCAAAGTGACGCAAATGCTTGCATGTTTAGCCAACAGATACAAGCTTGAAAACTATTTGGACCATGCCTAATAAAATAAAATAAAATTATCCTTAATATATTTAAATAAATTATTATTCGTAATAATTAATCGTGTTTCACGAAATTAAATCGTTTTTTTTATATTTTTGCACATTTGTCATTTTAACGGCCTAAAAATGGTCCATATACAATCACTGAAAATGGCGATAATCCACCGTTCACAAACACCGTGATTGGTTGTTTAGGGGTTTCCAAAGTAAATTAAAAAAAAAACTTTAATCCCTAGAGATTAATAAGGGGCTTTAGTCCCGATGTGCAGAGATTAAAGTAACATTTAAAGAGCATGAGAAGTGAAAATATTATTAGTGTAGTGAGTTTGAGAAACGGGCTCCAACAGAGAGATGAAAAACATTTAGACTGCGTTTCCACCAGAGCTGTGCGAGGCAGCTAAGTAAGCGGTGTTGCGAGGAAAAATCCACCTATAGGATAGTCAGGCTATTAAAACAAAATACTCCCATTGGTGGACTTTTCCTCGCAACACCGCTTAGCTGCCTCGCACAGCTCTGGTGGAAACGCAGCCTAAGTCCCCGCTCATGGGCAATGGGGTAATTATGAAAGGGTCTAGCAGGCTAAGCTAACATTTGGTTATACATACTTTTAGGTCGAGTAGTGTCAGGACCTTAGAACACTGTATGCTTAATATCAGTATCATTAATCACGAAAATGTTATAAAATCAAGGTAATTTTTAAACTGGTATTTTAGCTAAACCGTGCAAGCGAGAGCAACCAAATAAAATCAAAATTGATGAACGAATCTTGTTAGCTTAGCCTGCTAGAACCCTTTGTTTTCAAAATAAATCGACCGGGAAAAACATTTTTCGTTTTATAAATTCAGTTCAAGTACCAACGTTGATAAGCTCTGATAAGGGGCTAGCTTAAATGTGTACACATTAACACTGCAGTTGCAATGCTGCTGACTTGGATATGCAACAGGGTGCAACTCTACTTAGTTTTATTATTAATATTGCAAGATGTGATAATGATAACTTTGAGTAATATGGTAGTAAGTATTGGTTTATATTTATTGCTCTTGGCCCGTGTCGATACATGGCTGTTATATTAACGTTTTGGTCTGTGTGTCTGTGTCAGTGTATCGTAGCTTCTAATTCGATGGACTGATGTACACGTGTTGTCAGGGTTCCGTACCCAAAGGGTAAAAACACTGGAGCATGGTGAGAAATGCTCTTGTCCGGTTTCTATCATTTTGATTCGATGGATTGAAAATAAAAGTGAGAAAACAAGCAAAAGTAAAACAACGGTGATTTCTTTTCCAAATTAGAGGTTCTTTCAATTTCAACGTTGTTTTAAATTACTTTGTTGGCCATTTAAAGTATTATTTCATATGATAAAAAACATGTGTAATATAAACTAGTTTCATGCATGCACCATTATTAATTTGCAAGTTACAGGGATTTTCATAATCGACCCGTATTATTTGACCGCGTGTAATTTATGAACACAAGACCGGTCAGCACGGCTAGCACAAGTTGCCCGCGACTTCTTTGTCGCTCGGATCTCCCTTCCTATCTAGTCCGTAAGGATAGAGACGCAATGAGCGACAAGCGAGAAAATACAACTTGTGCTACCCGTGCTGAGTGGAGAGCCTTGGGGGAGGCCTATGTCCAGTAGTGGACGTCTTTCGGCTGACATGATGATGATGATGAATTTATGAACCGAACCCGGGACTTCGATTCCCTGTAAAACCAAATATTCGTGCCATAAGTACTAGTATTTGTCCCTGGGTCTTGGTTGTTTTCTGTGAATATACTCATATTTTCCCGTAAATATAAGTATGTTTATAAACATAGTTACATATATTCTGACACGTTTCTATTACTAGAGGCATAAGACAGTGTCAGATATTTTTGAGCCCGATGATGAGTAATATATTATTGCTGGTGACTGTACCCGGTACATGCATATTACTCTAGTAGTGCGGGACGCAAATTTGTGTGAGATTGTATTCTGAAATTAATTAATTTACTTACTGAAGATGTTTATGTACTCAATTACTCAATGTGCCAACCTGCCGATATTTCGACTCTTTAGTTTGCAAGCAGATGATCATGATGTGAGAACGCTTGTTTCGAAAACGAAATATTTAACTTAAAAATATTAATATTTTAACTGTTACAGGGACCTTTCAAACGTTTTATAAGTCCATGGCGGGAGCTGTCACAAGAACCGCAAATCATTGATATCGACTCCTTAGGGAAGATAACGAAGCACAAAATAATGACGGAAAATATACTTAATTTTAGATCAAAAAATGAAAGTCCAGGGGTAAAGGAAGGCGTTATTAATAAGCAAGTTCTTAATAAAGATATACACGATTTACGAAAACTGATCAGAGGATCATCGGACCCAAAACAAGTTCAAGTCATGGTGAACTGTAATAAGATTTCGGGGAATTGTTCTTTTCTGTCGTGTCCTGAGATCAAGAAATCCTGTCTTATATGTCGAACTACAATGAAATATCCGTTGGTTAAGAATACTTTTTGTAGGGATGTTGATACCGAGTACTTAACATATACAAGAACTAAAGCACAGTTTGGAATGAAATAATAGTAGTTTACGTGACGGTTGCGTAATTACAGCCATTACAACATAGTGTGGTTTATGAAACGAGCCGCAAGGCGAGTTTCATAATAGATCACACGAGTGTTGTAATGCCAATTACGCAGAGTCGCGTACAATACAATACTTTATCTACACACATATCATAATACCTCTATTATGCGTTCAAAACCCGTAGGCAATGACCAGCATTACCTGTGGTGGTAATTGACAGCAATGACAGCTGTATCGTAATTTTAAAATTACTTTATTGAATATTGTAAAGTAATGAGTTCCAAATTTGGAACATCTTCCAAATCCAACACAATTTAAACGGGCCCAATTCTAGTATCAATTGAAACGTCAACTTTGTATATTTTTTTGTACAATATCGTACGACATTTGATTTCGCACGACATGAGAATAGGGACTTTATTAGTTTGTCTATGATTTAAAAAAAAACATTCATATTCGTGACACTGACACAGCACAAGTTTGTTTTTCCGCCATTTTTGTCGTAAAGTCGTTGGCTTCTGAACCCATCTTAGAGTACTTATAATATGTGTGTAGATAAAGTAATGTATGCAACTGTACATAATTAAGCCTTAAAACACTCGTGTGATCTTATTCTGAAACTCGCCTTTGGCTCGTTTCATAAAACCACACTCGTGTTTTAAGGACTCTCATTACGTATCAGTTACATAAACTACTATTATCTACACACATTATAAGCCTACTCTAAGATAGATTCAGAGGCCCTACTTTGAAAATCGAAGTTCGAAGTTACGTTAGCTCCATCTTTCTCTCTCGATTTAGTATCGAATGACGAGTGACAGGGACGGAGCTAACGTAACTTCGAACTTCGATTTTCAAAGTAGAGCCTCAGAAGCCGAAAGGCAAATGACCAGCGTTACCAGAGGCCCTACTTTGAAAATCGAAGTTCGAAGTAACGTTAGCTTCATCTCTTTCTCTCGATTTAGTCTCTGTGGTAGTAGGTGACAGTGACAGCGATGACAGCTGTAACGTAATTTTGAAATTACATTATCGAATATTCTAAGGTAATGAGATCCAAATTTGGAACATCTTCCAAAATGAACAGCTGTCATCGCTGTCACCTACTCCCACAAGTAATGCTGAGGCTCTACTTTGAAAATCGAAGTTCGAAGTTACGTTAGCTCCACCTCTTTCACTCGATTTGGTGTAACGTAACTTCGAACTTCGATTTCCACAGTAGGGCCTCTGGTCATTGCCTACGGATTTTGAACGCATAATAGAGGACTTATGATATGTGTGTAGATAAAGTATTGTATTGCACGCGACTCTGCGTAATTGGCATTACAACACTCGTGTGATCTATTATGAAACTCGCCTTGCGGCTCGTTTCATAAACCACACTATGTGTGTAGATAAAAGATCAAACTATTGCTTGTTGGATCCAAGACCCGTCAGTATCACAGCCGAGAGAACCTACGAGTACCTACTCATAGTTACCTACGATCGAACCCAGAAGTAACTCTATAGTCTGTGAGCACTTGGATGCTTCGGGTTTGTGCTTATCTGTCACTCGATCTCATACGCTCTTATTAATTTGGGGGTGAGAGCCAAGTACAAACTTGAAACACCTTCTAAGAGCTATCGCACTTTTAGTACCTCGCCGCGTCTACTAAGATATTTAATTCAAACTATTCTCACTTTAATACGTTACTGCAACGTTTTACTAAAATGTACGGCTACGAGTATCTCTGTACCTGAGCTCGAATGTACAGCTACAGACCACTGCTGCACTGCTCCCGCAGACCAGGAAATCATAGGCATCGTCCTAATAGAACTCGATGCGCGATCATCGTAGGTTCGCGCGAATTTTACTCGTACGAGGTACGAACTGACAATCGCACGACGCGGTCGCGCGACTCAAATGTTTGTAAATCTATTCGCGCGAACTTAGTTCGTACGAACGCGTGATCAAACATACTGAATCCGAATAGGTGTCCTAATTGACGACGCGAGCGAGCGACCATGCCACTGCCCTACTCCACGGTCGCTCGCTCGCGTCGTCGATTCTCGCGAATATCTATAGGACACCCGGTTTTTGTCATCGCGCAAACGCGATGGTCGCATCGCTTACTCGCGCGATGATCGCGCATCGCGTTCTATTAGGACGATGCCATATAAACGTTAGTTAATGCTACAATAATACCTACGTTGGTTGCATGCTGTCTTGCTCTTTGTCGACAACAGAAAACGACTACGAGCGGCAGACGCAAGTTATTCTAGCAATACTTATCGAGCTTAATCGAACGAAAAAACTGACATCTTTTAACGTTTTTTTTGGGCAAACCTATTAACACAACCTTTGTCAATTTTCCAATTGCAACTGTTCTGCTGGTACTTGAGCACGTTACCAATACCAATGCCACGTGCTCTGGTTCCACGAAGGCATTGCTGGGGCCTGTTTTATAAAGCTACAAATTACAATTATTTATTTATTTATTTTAATGGCGTCTACAAGTTACGTAATTTTGCCAATGTCAGGTATATATAAGCAATTGTACGGTGAATTCACGAAGCTACAAGTTACAAATAACAAGCGGTACTCTATTTCTAGTAAGAGGAGTTAGAAAGAGACTTCCGCTTGTAATTTGTAACTTGTAGCTTCGTGAAACGGGCCTCTGGGGCACGTTTTATAAAGCTACAAGTTACAATTTTACAGGTCTAAACTGGCAACACTGGTCAAATGGCTGGTCGTCATTGGTCGAGGTTGTGTCAAATGGAAACTTGTAACCTGTAAATTGCAATTTGTAGCTTTATAAAACAGGACCCTGGTAGTGTGTACTTCGCCGTTAATAGAGGTACTTCTACTTTAGCCCTCTACGCACTATCCATCTTGAAGGGTAGCACCGCCTGACCTTCAGGCCTGATGGTGTAGTACGCACTATCGTGCAAAGTATTCATCATGGTAGACGTTGCTGGTGTTGGGGCTAGTTGGATAAAAAATCGGTCGTGCGAGTTCGTCACGGTAATAAATATTATTATTGTCGTCCAGCAAGCCTACGCACTATCGTTTTGCGTCACGGATGGATATTGGGTAGAGGCCGCAGAGGGCTTTGGTTTTGAGGCTGGCAATGTTGAATGTGGACATTGTCGACACAGAACCTCGTTCCTTGTCCTTGTGTGAACAGGATATGAGGTCTCTTGCTTCTAGTAGGTAAGTTCGATTAGTATTATCCACGGGTGTTATCTCATGTAAAAGAGAAAAAGAAAATGGTGCTAAAGTAAAAGTAGGTATTCAGATTTTTTTGAGAGACTAGGGCCTGTTGTTTGATCAGTAGTTAACTCGACTAATTGTTAAAATTCGAAAAAGGAATGGAAAATTTGACACATTTCCTTGAGATTTTGATTTTAACCATTAGTAACGTATTTTGACCATTAGTAAGTTTAACTACCGATCAAAGCCAAATATTTTATCGATGACCATTTTCTTAGCTTAACCAGCTTAACCCATTTGGAAAGGGAGGGGAAAAAGTTAATTTGTTTAACAAAGTTGCAAATTTGCTGCGAGTGCTGGTATTGAGTGGGTTATTGCCACCTGTAACCACTATACCTCGGACGTTATTATCTGAGCTCTGGGGCTATAAACTAATTAGTGAACAAACAAAGAAATCGACGCAAAGTGCGAGCGAGAGATCTGCTTACTTTCCAAGAGCGAGCGAGATGTGCGAAGAAGGGTTTTATGGCCCCAGAGCTCAGATGATAACGTTCGAGGTATAGCGTTCTTTTGTTCACACTTCAAACTTTACTCATCTGGGGCACGTTTTATAAAACTATAAGTTACAATTTTACAAGTCTTAACTGGCAACACTGCTCAAATGGCTGGTCGTCATTGGTCGAGGTTGTGTCAAATGGAAACTTGTAACCGGTAAATTGTAATTTGTAGCTTTATAAAATAGGCCCCTGTAGGTAATAAGCTAGCAAAAGTCCTTATCTTGCCCGGCCCACAGGCCGTAACAGATAGGAAAAACGCTATTTCACATCAGCGAGGGATCGAGCCGTCGTGAATTAAAAATACTGTAACAAAATCGTATAAGTACCTACAGTCAAGGGCACAAATATATATCGCCATAAAGTCTTAAATATATGTACACAGACCTTATTACTATGACTATAAACTCCACGTAAGTATACATATTTTACACTTTTTTTAACTTGACAAGAAAATTTACTTTGTACAAATGGAAGAAAAAACGTTATTGCTTTAATAGAGCCTCTATTAAATAGAGCTCCAGTTAAAATTAGAAAGTTAAATAAAAAACGTTGTTAATAAGAAAGTGTTTTATTACGCACTTATTATTTCAACCAAATGTTTATGAAACACTCAACTATAGCATGTTGCGTACAATCTTTTGAAGACACCACGAATACTCTCCTTTATCACTAGGGAAATACAAAAATATCAAGCGGTCCTCGGTAGCTAGCGGGACAACTTATGCGAATTACAATGAAATGCACCATTTATGAATACTTCGCGCTTTTGGTCGCAAGTTAACACTCCAAGACCGTAGCTGTCCATTCCTATACTAAATCCAGAATAACATTGCTGTTAAACTTTGAGAAATGTACCAGGGTATCAAAATCCAAAAAGATATGGTTTAACATTCCAAAAAGTTGACACTCGCGCGCTTATGATATGACACTATGAATAAAGGCAGCGCGAGCTTCAACCTTATGGATACGAATAAAGGTGTATCTTGAGTAGTCAAGCGTAATGGATTATCTGTTCTTAACGGTGAAAAGGTTTTAAGTTGAATTTAAACAAAAAACATCAATAAAAAAACATAACTCATCTGACGTATATAATGGAGTATAGTCCGCTTTTTTAGGTAGTACACTATATGTAAACAAAAAAACCCTCGTGGTATAGTTCGTCAGCCAATAGGAGCAGAGCACTGTTACGTCAAAGTTCGACAAAACAGTTTTGATTGGCTGTTTATGAGGCCCCATATGACAAAAGTCGGTAGTGATCCGCGATCTGGATCTCAATAACCATAACTCCTATGTGTCTGTTCTCTGGATATATTAAACTTTATCGTGTTTTCACGTTTAACAGCCGCAAGGAAATATTTCCTTGCGACTGTTAAACGTGAAAACACGTTAAGAAACAAAATCCTCAGTAATTTTATTTTTCAAACATGACGCCTTTAACGCATGTTTTTGATTAAATCTTCGAAACCCTACGATCTGTAAAGATCATGTTTGAATCAATAGAGTTGAGTATTTATAACTTCTTAATCCTTGTAAATAAACCATTATTTCAATAAATGTTGTGATTTTAAAGTAAACAGCAATTATTTTAAATTGACGCTGCGATCAATGCGCGCAAACTATCTCCATCTCACGTTCTTCGCGCAGAAGCAAATAAAGCCATCCCTTTTGACTCTGGTCGGGGCGTGGAATAATTTACAGAGCCACGTGGTTTGGTTTGTTTACATTTAGTAAAGTACCTACACAAACAGAGTATAGGCCTCCTAATCTACCGCATTCGCTCATACACAAGAGCGAGGCAAAGGTATTTTTCTCTTAGCAGTAGATACTAAAACAATTGAAGACCGGTAGTTTCATCACAGTTTTATTATAGGAACAGACAGATGATAATAGTTTATAGGGTGCACTATGTACTAGGGAAAGCGTTTTTTCTAATCTCGACGAATCACTTCCAACGACAAACTAACATTAACTCCACAATACTGATCATATTATCATAACAATGGTCCAAAAATATCTAATAGCGTCCCTAAACGATCAAGTAGAAAAATACTTTAAATATGCCTCCCACGTCCCACGTCTAGCCTGATTTTTTCACATTTATTTATTCCAGAGCCGTGATCTCTATGAATAGGTCCGAGAGTGTTAAACTAAACTACTATGAGAATTTCAATTAAAATAGGTCTCCATTTTGTTGCATAATGTTCACAATGAAACAAATGTGGTCGCGGAAAACACGCAATATTTATTAGATTTCACCGTCATTCGAGCATAAGTATGTTGCTGTCGAGCTACCACATGCGATTTTTCACTTCTGTGCGACCTTAACAGCAATATATTTATGGGCAAACGACACAGAAAAAAATCATAAGCATTTAGCATTGATTCCTAATTTACGACCATACATTATGTCCCATGAAGTCCGTTATTAACATATATCTTAATCTTCTGGTTGAAGTTACAATAATCGAATACAAAGACTTCATAAAATAGAAAAATATCTAAATCATTCCAGTTGGAACTAGACGCCGCCATTGACAAAAGTGTGATGCAACAAATTATGTAGGTATATCAGATGTGGCGGAGAACAGTGTAAAGGTGCACTTACACGCGCAATTTTTACCAATGATTGCCCGTCAACAGAACGGACGTCTCATTCTTTTACACAAAATTAGAGTAAAACAGCTATTGTTGCCCGCCATAAATTGCCGTTAATAGTTGCCCGTGTATTTGCACCTTAAGTACTAACACGATCCGTGTAAGCATAGTCAAAACACTCCAACCTTGCGTTTGCAAATGTGTTAGCATGTACAGTTGCGGACTGAAAAGGTTCGTCCCTTTTCAACTCCTATTTCAATGATTTTAAGTTCAAAAGTAACGACTTTGTCATACCGCCACTATACAAACAGATGACAACCAACATACACAATAATGGGAACGCGCTGGCGTCAAGTTTGATCAGATTTTTGGTTTACTATACAAATACCACAGCCCTGAAGTGAATTACCTATACTTTTCTCAGGGGTTCCCTTAAATCGAGAAACCAGCGGATAGCTTTCACATTCATAGCAAGAAACTCTTAATGTAATCATGGATTCTATCGAAGGCGTTATTGGTTAAATCTATTACAGACAGTCATTCGTTAATTTAAAACCTTATCAGCAACAAGACTTAAAATCGCTTAATTGTATTCGTTGACTGAAAGCACGAGTCTACAAGCGTGTGTCTTCCTCTGCGGTCCATAAACAATGTATAGTTTTTTTAATGGGGTTTTTGAGACTATGTTATTTTTTTATTCAGCCACTTATTTTCATTGAACACTGTGCAGCAATACACTTAATTTTATCCTATGATAAAAGTTAATACGATTATTATATAAACAAGTGAACTTGCACGCGTTTATCGTTTAACATTATCTTTTATAATGAACCTTAAAGACGCATTTGTTTATTCTGTGCTTTGTAAATATGAAATATATAGGTATGTCTACAGGAAAAGTTTAAGAAAATAATTCCTAAAACCTGACAAAATCATTTGAGATGTCACAATGTTTCGTCGTTACTTAAGTTTCGCAACATCTCAGATATTTTTGGCAGGTGGACAATACATAATAGGTAAGTATTTGTATTGGTGACGCAATCATATCGATGATAAGGGTCATTTATTTTAAAGCCTATCCGATAAGTCATAGTTTTGATTCATTTGTTACATTATATATTCTATTGTCACTAGTGGTAATTTCAATTTGTTACATTTAAAGATTTATTTTGATTTACATTTCTAGGGCACTGCGGTGGTCTCGACAACGCATCTGTCTCATCATAAAAACTGTCAAGAGGTTTACAACTTTTGTCACTGTTTTAAATCACTAATCATTTACAATACAGTTCGTGTCCCAATTCATCCTTTCTAACCAACCAAAATGTACCTATGTAGGGAAAAGTTAAAGACAAAAAATATTTCTGTCTCTAACGTATTCCCGAACAGTGTGAAGGATGAGGGTAGGGTGACAGTTGTACACAATCCAGAAACGTACCCTTATTTAAAAAAATATTTAACACCGAGCGTCACTTTGATTTATAATATATTAATAATATATATTACAGATGTATTATATGCTAGTGGCAGTTATGACTCTCTGGTATTACGGTATGCGACGGCAGAATATTGCGTACAATATACAGGTCGTTTAAAGGAAGCTGGCGTTCCAAACAATAGTATCTATTCATATTGCATTTGTGAAATTTATGAATAGGCATATGCGTGACTTCTTGCGTCAGATGATACCTACTTCAAAGGCCAAGATCATAGTGTCGCTCGTTGCATTCTTGCGACGTGATTCAGTTGCAAGGAGATGCGACTTACGTTACCGCAAACTTCGATTTTGGTAATAGGTACGGCCCCTAATTTAACAGTGTTGGTGCATAAGGATATTGCACACGGCAGCTTCAGTTAGCCGACCCGTACTAAAAGTATCCACTATAGATAGCTCTACGAAATCGGACGTCAAGTTCGCCTCGAATATTCAGACTACAAATCTTTTGATATCGAAGCTCATGCAAGTTCTTACATAGTAAGTTTACAATTAGGTAAATGAAGTACCATGCAGTTAAGGTAAAATATTGATAATGTACTAGATACATTCCAAAGAATTAATAAATGGATAATAAAACATTCTAATCGTCTCAGTTTCTGCTCTCCGTAAACTAATAACTAACTAAACGTATTTAAAATCAATTACTCCTCTCACAATTATTATTATAAGGAAAGCCGTAAATAGCTTAGCCCAAAGAGGTTTTTTTCAGTCAAGTTAGCAAATCTTATACAATTTTGTCGTTCAGTTCAATCTCCATTTCGTTTCCATCAGAAAAATATAAGAACAGCTTATGCGGCAACCCCTTTACGGTAAATATCTACCGCTTGCCTTATAGTAAAATGCCTCGCAGTGTAAAAATAATTTAGCTAATGAAGTTCTCATGACAAACCAAAAGAGGAACGGTCGAAGTAACTCCTTTTCGATTAAAACTAAAAAATCACTTGATCAGGCGCAAATAAAAACAAAAGAAACTACTCCGTTCCGACTAGCCAACCCGCGAACGATGCAAAAAGCAAATTGTACAGCAGAACTCATAGGAACATACGACTGTCGTCTGAGCAATTCCCTGATCGTTCAAGAAATCCAAAATCCTATACTAACATACTTATCACAGGTTAAAGGGGACAAGAGAAATTATTAGTGTTCTCTTAATACAGTACGATGTACATAATATAAAAACTAAGACAACTTACGATGATGCACGCCGTGCGGCGCGTCGTTTCAAATTATTAATTAGTATAAATTCTAAGCCCATACAGAGCCCCGGGGGGGCCGTTGAGATCGATAACTTATGTATAACATTAACGTTGACTGGCGGACAAGCGCTGAAGCCGACTAAAGTACGAAAGGAGCACAAAAGGCGATATCCCGCCGCCGGCGCGAGCGGCCTCCATCTCCCAATAATAATCAGTGTGACAAAAATACTTTGATTGCTATGGGGGCCGCTCGCACCGGCGGTCGGCGCGGGCGAGGCGAGCGAGCGGGCTCGCCTAGCCTCTCAGGCTCGGCGAGCGGACTCGCCTGGCGTCTCGAGCTCGGCGAGCGGACTCGCCTGGCCTGTCGAGCTCGGCGAGCGGACTCGCCTGGCCCGTCATCACGAGGGCTCGAGCGGCCGCCGCGGGGCCATGGCGGGCCGGCCCCGCCCCGGCCCCCGCGCGCGCCCCGCCGCCGCCCGACCGCCCTAGTCCCACCCGTTCTCTTTCACCATGTGAGCCAGCTCTATAATGAACTTGCCCTCTTTATACTTCTGACTGGACTCGAACGCGTGCTCCTGAAAAGAGAAAGGATCTAGATAAGAGTAAGATCGTTAACGGTTCATGCGAGCTACGAAATATGATGTACTATAATGTTAAGTAAGTACCTAATAATTTCTAAAAAAAATATTTTAAATCAAGACTTAGTTAATAAATATTATTTTCAATAGTTAGTTCATTCTTATTGTCATTATCGTTTAACCTCTCGTATGCGGTAGGCAGGAAAATTTGTTGACGGCTCAGTGCGGCGACGCGGTCACGTGACATCAAACTCACAGCAATAGCGGCTATATTGCATATTTTTATGTAAGGAGCGATTTTGGTAAATTTGATTACTTTATTGGCTAACCTACAATAAACTTTAATCCTATGTACACGGACCTAAAAAAAAATACGGACGTAACCTAGTCTAATCATGAGTGCAGCAGACAAAATGGCCGTCCGTTTACGAGTGTGCGTGCTTTGAGGGTTGCCATATAAATCGTCAATTTGCCCATTTTAAGGCCTTTTACCCACTGTAAAGGCCCATTTAGATTATGCAAGTTTCTTGTACAAGAATCGGCAATAATTGTATGCAATTATTTTGTTGCAATAATAGCGTTTAAGAATTGTACCAAACGTAAGGTTTAGTCTGAGCAATTTTTTATTTCCTCAATTTGATTGTATGGAATGTGCAAGAAAGTTTCAATATCATTGCTCGATAATACCATATAATTATATTGTCATCGCAATTACATAAGTATGCATATTTTCAAGAGAATCTGACAAATTAGAAGTAACTAAGTTAAAACAGAGATCCAAGACTTAATTACATTCTAAGTTTCTTAGATTGTTTGTGACTTAGTTAAAAGTATGTAAAAAAACCGATCAAAAGCAAGTCTGACTCGCATAAGCACGGTTCCGTACCATTACTAACGGCGTTAAAGATTTCCCCACTTTTAGGCAGAAAAATCCGTGAAAAAACTGGCAACACTGATTGTCATTTTTGTTTGTAATTTGCGTCAAAGTAAATAAACACATATTTATGAAAAATAACACGAATAAACATAACTTACAGGTGATAAGTGATTCCGTGTGGCTTTTTATATTTACTAATGTAGTTTTTACACGTTTTTACTACACAATGCGGCATTTTCTTCGGTGTAAAGTGATATGTCACTCGGGCTGTGGCTGGACGCGTAATGGCGGCGGGTTAACAGACCTAGTGCATTTGTGAGACGGTAGATTGTGTATGACGGAACGAAATAACAGAGGGCTCAGACAAGATGCACCACGCTAACTAACGTTTCTATTCGATTCGTTTTTAAACCAATCGCGTCACTGGTAGACCACGTGACTTTTCGTATCACGTCATCTTCCAGTGACGCGATTGGTTTAAAAACTAATCGAATAGAAACGTTAGCGTAGTGCATCTTGTCTGAGCCCTGAGGCCAGTGGCGGATCCACGGGGGTGGTCAAGTAGGTCATGACCACCCCCTTCGGCACTCGTAGATACGGGTCAGAAAGTAAATAGTCGTGTGGCATTATCTCGCACTTGACCGAACTTCTGCGTTCAGCAGTTAATGACCACCCCCTAATCTGAAAGCTGGATCCGCGCCTGCCTGAGGCCTTGCTGGCTTCGCACCTTTTGAGTGTAACGTTACGTCCGTATTTTTTTTAGGTCCGTGCCTATATAGCTTCACAGTAAGGTTCAAATTGAATTCGGGAAGGCACGCAAATATTTGGTGCAGTTCAGCTCCCTAGCAGTTTGCTTATATGGAGCAGATCTACTACGACGCATACGAGGGGCATAGCAAAAAAAGAACTGTTTCGACTGCCCCTGCACCTCATACATAGGCATGTCAATAGTTATCATTTATAATGATATCATTAAATGATACCAATATGTTTGTAAACGTAAGGTCAGAAGTTATTTGGTCAGTAGTGATAGTGACCGAGAATAGATAAATAAAAATAAAATAAACAAAACATATCAGCAGCGTCGTTAATTGTTTTGATGGAATTATTTGCGCAGTAGTGGATAAATAAAATGGGAATTTAAAAAATGAGAGTCGATAAAATTAACTTGTTTATGCTGGTTCCTGACAATACCTGTTTGCTATAGTGTGAGGGTTACAAAAATCTAAAACAGAAACTATTTTCCATACTATTTTTATACTTCAATTTTTCAATTTTGTCATATTGGGATATATTTTTGAAGCATGTTACATTATTTGTCGTTAAATTAAATATTTTTCATTTCCATTTTCGTATGAAAATGTACAATTAAAAAGAACTAAATTATGTAATTTTGCTTACTTATTTTCTTCTTTCCTAGTAAATATTTATGCAAAGTTCTGACGTTTATGTCCCTTGTATGCATAAACCTAGGTAATATTTGCAAATAGAAAAATGATCGTAAAACACATATTTTTCTATTTGCAATTTTGTTTTTTCAATTGACAATACATCGTAAAAACATGTTTTGCCCTAACTAACGTAGGGCTATCGAGAATATATATAATATCATGTTGAAAGTACGGCAAGTCTATAAATACTGCAATCCAAAGCAAATTAGCAGCATCTGCATGTTTCGTACTCTTACACTGCTTTTGTTTGGACGGACGGTATAATACCGGCTACAGTCTACGGCAAAAGGGACCTAAGGCACTTATCCTAACGCGGACGATAAGCGGGAAGCGAGTAGAGCGATCAACTATTAATATACGTGTCACTTTTATTGACACTGGATCTAAATCTGGGCATTTCTCCACTAATAGAAAAAATTGTACCCCTGCCAACTTTCTCTTCAAATAATAGTGAATTAAACAGTAAAAATGGTTTTTGTCACAACTCCAGTGTCGTTCATACCAAGATCAACGTATGTACAAAAGTCAATCTCATAAATTATTTTTATTTTAATCACAATCAGGCGACATGGGAATGTTTTTGTAGTCTTGGGACAAAGTTTGATTAAAAGTGGTGGTAAAATGACTTAGGTACATATTAATTGAAATACCACTTTAACCTAATGGATTGTGTTTTCACCTTCTGAAGTTCAATAGAGAAACCTTGTTAGATTGTAATAAATATTATGTCATACTTATCAAATTCTGGATTTGGGACATGCCAGGGTACTGTTTTTTGACATGTTCAAATAATTATAACTAGACCGCCTATTTTTGGTGCAATATCAGGCACGCTTACAAATATGGCTATTATTTGATATGAAGAGCTTTTTATTTGACATTTATCTAAAGACATTATTCCAAAAAAGCGACGGACAGCGATTTTTCAATTAGTGGAGAAATACCACCTTTTGTTTCGACAGACTAGTGGAGAGAGTTCTCGCCGACAGTGTAAACAGCCTGCGATCAACTAGTAATAGGTACATGTGGCTTTTATTGACACGGGTTCTATATCTTTTGTTCGTTTCTTGAGCGGGAAAATAGTCGATAGCTAATCGTTTCCTTGCCGGCAATGGGACGAGTGCCTGGCAGGCTACTCACGTATTTCCAGCCCAGCATGGTCTTGCAGCAGTCGCAGTAGATGTCGGCGACGGCGTGGAGCCCCGTCAACAGGACGCGCTCTTCTGCCGGCCCGCAGCCCACGTTCACACTGTAACAAAAAAAAATGCTTCAAAAATATGGGCCATGGGGAGTGGGATCAACCTGTACAACCTACGGGCACTGCGGAGCACTTAATCCAAAACTTCTAATGTTCCATCCCCTGCATTAGTTATTCGCAAAAAATAATAATTCGGACTTCGATTTTCAAAGTAGAAGTATATAAGTAAACATTATAATAACCAATGATATTTTATATTTAGATACGTTATGCTCATACTAAACGCATTCGAAAACCGTCGCCAATTACTGACAGTTGCTACGTTGCCATATTTCTGCAGACAAAGACGGCAATTCGTAGCGAACGCTATTGTTAAAAGGAGATAAATAGTTGTTTCAAATTGCGCACCCGAATGACGCGGCGTGCCCGCTCATGGCTGCCATATAGCTACCATCTTTATCGCACTCATGCGATATCTAATTGTGTATCTCATGATTCACAGGTGACAGTGACGCCACCGGTGCAAATTAAACAAAGTATGGCGATGTAAATAAAATGTTAAAAATATTTACGGTACTTACGAATGAAATGAGACATCCTTTCTTCCTTTTATAGTTACAGTATAATTTCGGCAGCCTCGAAAAACATAAGACGGCATTTTTTATGACTTATATTTAATGCATTTCGGTAATAAAATTTTACTGTTTTTGACGCGTGCGTGTCAGCGGCCACGGCGCGACTGAACGATAGTAAGGCAATACCTTCCTTTTCGAGGAACGCTTTTGTGCGCAGATGACGTATCTTAATATAAAATTTCATTGATAATAACTTGTATTTTTACCTTGTTACTCAGTGGGCCTCTGTCGATCACTATACCTAGCTAGATTAGGTAGATCGTGTGCTTTCCGCGTCCTGCTGCCTATCGTTTTCAAAGTATACAAAGGTGATAATAATGGTTATTCGCATTATAATATATGACGTCGGTATATAGATCTTAAGCGTAACTAAACATGTTGAAACTTAACACCTAATTTTGTGGTCAATTTGTATGAAATAAAATTTATTTTACTTTGCAGAACGATACGTAAAAGTAACAAATCCAAGCCAACCTTACGTATAAAAATCAAAGTAGGTCGATTGACCGACCGAGTCCGCGGCAACTTAAACCGGATCAATCCGACGTCGCTTTGAATTTACAAAGCATTTCTGTTGCAAGTTTATTGCTATACGAGTATGCATGACAATGCTGCTCTTCACTAGAAGGAAAGAAATCTGGAAAGTCCAACAATTACAAAAAAATCACACTGACATGGATCCTTGGGGAAGGCCTATGTCCGGCAGTGGACTTATATGATGATGAGTATATTAAATGTTGTTTTGTACGTTAATGTAAATTTAATAATGAAAAAGAAAAAGATTATTATTTACTGCAGGAAAACATTAAAAATACCTAGTTTTTTTTATTTAAGGACCTCTTGCATTTCTGATGAAGATTTAAATTTCCGGACATCACCATAAATTCCGGGCGTATGGTTTAATTTTCATACAACACGCAGTGGTTGAACTGGCCGACTTAGGCTGACATATGTTAAAGTATGAAAGCGGTGGTATGGGTAAGTGTGATATAACTTGCAGTTGTAGGTTTTTTAGGGCCGTATTATTAACTATTTTTCAATGTCAGTTTTCTATGACTTGACATTTACTTTGACTCAAGATCAATTGTATAATACGGCCTAGTTAGGAGGGTAGTATGGTACTCACACTGAGTTGAAGAGGTACGCCCGCCCCTGGCTGCCTTGGAACGACTGGAAATTAAAATAAGCAATGTTAGGGTATTCGTAATTGTATTAAAATGTTCTACTTCTAAAAACTAATATTAATTATGTTATTAAAATTTATATTTAATTAGCCATCCCTTTTCGCAAAAAGAAACAAAACAAAGATTTTCGAAAATTATAATAGAAGCTTTACATCGACGTCTAGGTGAGCAGGTTTCATAACGACTGAATGTTTTTCTTTTAAATATGAGTCATTTAAAGATGAAGTCATATTAGAACTCTGATAATTTGGGACTCAGGCGTTTTCGTTCAAAGTCAGTGTGAATTTTCGGGGAACTTGAGAAAGAGAAAATTTTAAATTTTGGGCTTTACGTGTATAAGTCAATTAGAAATATAGTCTAGTTAAAGATTAAGGCATTATGAAAATTGGTCGTAGTGAAACCTAGCCGTTTAGGTCTAGATTTACCGTGGGCCAGACTTGTATGAGTCCGAATGTATCCTACAGCATGGCTAACGGTGCAGAGGAGGACCAACATAAAATAAATGTTTAGAAAAACAAAAAACCGCCTTCAAAAACGAAAAAACTCCTTTTAAAATTGTAAGTCCAACTGATGAGCAGAGGTCGGAATAGGTAGTGCTTAATTAACCTAAACTTGACTCATGTTCATTCATGCGCGAGTGAGATGGGAATACGTTATTGAATGAAGATGCAACAAGTTTAGGTTAATAAGCACTACCTATTCCGACCTCTGCTGATGAGTTGGACTAACCTATTAGGTACCTACAATTTTAAAAGAAGTTATTTTTTGCGTTTTTGAAGGCGGTTTTTTGTTTTTCTAAACATTTATTTTATTTTATACTTTTTAGTGATCATAATACGCTGATACGTAGTCCCACTTCTTGGTTGATATGAAACTTTAAGTTATTTCAAGTGCACCGCAAGCAACGTCGCGGAAAAGTCATAGTCATATTTCAACAAGTAAATATTCTTCGTTGTAGTCGCTCAACTATCTTAATCGAGATATCTTATCGCCACCCTTGAAATCAGTACCGTTGAGGAGTTCCAGTGGCCATCCGTGGTCTTCATCATCAGTTCCACTTCACCAAATGATACTTTCTGAATGCAAATGCTGGACTTGTTATTAAAAATACTAAAATCGCTATATGTTTGCCTACAATATTTGAGGAGTTCCCTCAATTCCTCACTGATCCCCTCATCAGATTCAGATTTGGTGACAATGGGACTACCTCGAAAGTATACTCTATGAAACTAAAAAAGAATTTTTAAAATCGGTCCACAATTGACGGAGTAATCGGTGAACATACATAAAAAAAAATACATACAGTGGAACGTATAACCTCCTCCTTTTTTGAAGTCGGTTAAAAAAGAAGGTGGCGGCTGGAGCGTGCCATCAATGGAAACGAATGGCGAAGTCATAACGTTAAAATGTTCTACATTAAAACTTTTTTTTGGGTTAGTTCTTCAAACTGTAAAGTTAAGTCAGAATATTTACTAACTTAATATGTTATAAGCATATCGTGGCAAAAAAGAGTTTGGACGTGGTGACAGTAATAACTACAAGAATATTTTCAAGTGGCAACACCATAGGGTTAATACAATGCTAGACTCAAATAATATTTTTTTCCGATCTTTTTTTTATACGCCTAAACACATTTTCACAATTCATTCCAAGTATCACGATTCTCGTTTAGTTTAGTTTTTTTTTTAAATCTTTAATTGTAGTAATTATTTTTTCAAAATCGAGGCCTT
The DNA here is from genome assembly GCA_946894065.1 of Acleris literana. NCBI lineage: Eukaryota > Metazoa > Arthropoda > Insecta > Lepidoptera > Tortricidae > Acleris > Acleris literana. The sequence continues at coordinate 14,993,888 of OX335678.1, forward strand.
TGACCATAAGCCCAGGGCCGGTATTCTAGACGGACGGTAAAAACGATATCAAAGTTGACCTGTTATAGTAAATAAGAGCTATCAAAACGGTGACAATACGATAACGGCTCAAACTCGATATGGTTTTTACCGTTTTGAATAGAGGCCCTGATCACTAACTCATATGGTTTCCGTTCCCCGTACTGACCCATTTAGTTTGATCGATCGATCACCCTGTATAATGTTGCCCAACTTCTTCCAACACCGAAACTTTTCTGGTGTTAACTATGTGTACAGTGTGCACTTCGTGTTTGTACTTCTCTCTCACTCGCTCTTAATAAGAGCGTATGAGAGCGAGAAAGAGTACAAAACCAGAGGCCCCTTTAACAGCTATCGCACTGTACCTTAGATATAAGCTCGTCATGGCTGGCCAGGTGCGCGCGGCAGTGTATGCAGCTGTAGGTCCGGTGCGCCGGCGGCAGGTACGCCTGGAAGGTCTTCGCCTTCGCCTCGCCTGCCACCGCACGGTTAGTCAGCCCCTCACGCATGAGTGCCTGTGCCTGCTGGCTACCAACAAACGCCGTTAGGCGGTGTGCACTACCTACATTTGTGGAGACTGTGGGTGTGGATGTTGGAGAGTTAAGGGTTAGGGGGGGATGCTTGGGTATAACCGTAACTGATAGATAACTGAAAGTCTATTTATTTTTGTTTCCTCTTTAAATACTTTTTTGTTACAGATCTCGTCGTCGACGTTGTCATTATCATTCCCATTCGAAATAATGATATAGCCAACTCCGCCCAAGACGGCGGCACTAAATTAAAATCACAACCCTCGTGAATCGGCCCTAACAAAACTTTAAGAAATTACTTCAAAAATGAGCACGTAAGCGCGATGGGATACGCGCGCAGGGCTATGACTTAAATCTTTATGTGCAAATTATAAATAATTAAATCAGAATTTTCACGGTGGTTTAAGTATTTTAAAGGACTTCAGTGTCTATCACAAAAAAGTAGGATTTTCCTCACTATGCAATGTTGTCCTGAGCCCGAATTGGGAACCTAGCTTAGATCCACTTATCATGGGAGAAAGCCGTTGTGACGAAAATAGGCTGCTGTAGATATTTTATTGTAGTACACTTTTTTAAGTGTGGTGTATATGGATGGTTTGGCAAAGGTGTACACAGCGAAGTGCCTGAGCTGAGTAATCAAATGAGCTAGTTGTACTGTATCTACAGTAGTTTGGGGAATAAGATTCGAAGATCAATTCGAATCTTTACAGCAAACTCCGCAAGATGTACCTAAATTTTGATGACAATGACGTATGACTTTAGGATTTTACGGGACAGTCTCCAGAAATGTGGAATGTTCATAGTGCACGTTGGGCGACATTTAAAACAGCACTCATGCGAAATTACAATTCAATACAAAACAAATTACACTTAGCGAAAGGTATTTAATAATTGAACTGTTAGCTAATTTAAAGTATCAACGATCTAGAGATCCATCAAAAACGAATTGCTGAAGTTAAAGAATAAATAAGAGCAAGTCTGAGTTTTATCGATTTGATTTTAGTTTCTGATGGAGTCTCTTCTAGACTATTGAAACTTATATCATACTTTTGTTTCTTAACTAAAGTCAGTAGCAGAAGTACATTATCTATTATTAGTTAATTGTCATTGGCTGACATTATAACTGACGCTATAACACTAGCTTTTTCCTCTGATACCATTTTGTCGTAAGTGTGTTTAGAAACCTAAAAATCCGATGACTGTGAATTGGTAAGTAAATACTGTAGCTAAGCGGACGAGATGTTTAGACTTCAAATTCTGACGCCATATGAATAGAGTTGATATTTCATCACCTTTATCGCTGAAGTAGGTATCTTCACGTATTTTTGCTTCTGACTGTATCAATGAAACTTGAAAACAAGAGTTATTCATTTATTTTTTGTTACATTTACTCTATTTTTTTATGCAATATAGTTATTTATTATTTATGCTAACTAAAGAAAATCATTGTTTTCTTACAAACAACGTAAGAAATCTTAAGATCAAGGTACAACCAGGTTATTTTTTGTAAGGCAACATCATTCATTATCAGTGATCGGAAATAGGTGAGCTAATTTGCCTAAACTTGATGCATCTTCATTCAATAATGTATTCCCATCTCTCTCACGCATGAATGAATATGCGTCAAGTTTAGGCAAATTAGCTCTACCTATTCCGATCACTATTCATTATACACAACAACAAGAAAAGTCAATATATCTAAACTCTTATTATTTATTATTGGGAAAGTTTATAGTAATACCGTAATACTCTAAACTCGCCAGTGAGTCATATGACTGTTCATGAAATTAATCACCTCTTATTGCTGGACCTGAATAACCACCATAAAATACGGAACTTATCCCTTTAAGGGATTTCTTAAGGGAAGGGGTATGGCGGTTATCTACGAGGAAAAGACCAACGTTTTTTGCAAGTGAAAATACGGCCTAAAGCGCGATAGCAATAAATATTGCAGAAGTCGATTGCTGATTGGTTGTCTTACTTTAACTTCAGTTCTAGAGCAAGAAGCACAATTTTGCTGCCCTTTTCTAACTTGAAAGTTAGAGTAAGGTAGCAATCAACTTCTGCAATTTGTATTGCCAGTGTAAACCTCGCTTAAAAGGGGTGATAGACGGGCGAGTAATTAGATACGCCGTACTTTCACGACATTTGGGCATTTTCACGAAAAAGTGTACCCAATGAAGGACTGAAATTAAGGAACTTTAACTTTGTCAGTTTTGTGACGAAATTTAGCTATACATTGACGTCCGCGAAAACTGACGAAGTTAAACTTCCTTAATTTCAGTCCTTAATTGGATACACTTTTTCGTGAAAATGCCCAAATGTCGTGAAAGTACGGCGTACTCACTCGCCCGTCTATCACCCCTTTATGAGGGCTAGTAAATCCGTTCATAGACTAGTGTGTCAGACGCTAAAGGCGTACCCACCTGCCTGCCGCGAGCAGCACGCGCCCGCCGCCCACATGAGCCGCGCACGCCGGCGGTCACCTGCCGCGCGCGCCCGCGCACCGCGCCGCGCGCTTCCCGAGCACCGCCAGCCTCTGTAATAGAAAACACGTCTATGTTAAGTTGATTGTGAAGCGCCATTCAAATCGTGTAGCTGTCAAAAAAATCCATACAAATTTTGCTCCGGGCGATAACGTTTCTCACCCCCTAAATCATTTACGATTTCCACGATTTTTGAATATGTTGTGGTTATTATGAAACAGTAGGTCACTACGTTTCTGTTTTTTTTTTTAATTGTTTCATTCTTAGAAGTATTTTCTGGGAAAACCTAGAACATAATTATTCAAAAATAGTATAAACCGGACTAATTTAAATAATAATAATAGGAAATATTTAGCTTTACAATCCTCTTAATAGAGTAACTATAAAAAAAACGATTATGTTAAACGTCTGAAGGCGCCTTGAGAGTGTCACGTGTGGTGCCGCCTCAATCAGGGCGATGACAGACAGCTGTCGGATTGGACAGCACTTGTCTTGCTAGTGGTGTTATTGTGACATGATAAGGTCGGCTCGGCTCCGGTTAATTTCCTTTAGAGTCGAATACTTAGCGACTTAACATTTAAAATTCCCCTCTTGCTAAAAATGGATAAAAACTTCGATACGATGGCGACCCCTAATTTCAGAGCTGATAACTCTTATGCCGTATCCACATGCTTGGTGTTTGCCACAACACTGCAGGACGCAACTATACGTTAGAGTGAAATGGAAATACTTCGTGTTCACTCTAATATATAGTTGCGTATCGCAGTGTTTGCGGCAAACACCAAGCATGTGGATACGGCTTTAAACGGCCGAACCGATTTTCATCAAACCTCCGAATAAACTACCTTTCTATGAAAAAAATCGCGTCTGATCGGTCTGTTCGTTCGGAAGCTATGAATCCACAGACAGATACAAAGACACACAGGTACAAAGATACACACGTTAGACTTAGAACACCCCTCTGTTTTTATCGGAGGTTAAAAATAATTTCAAGACAAACAGGAAAATTCAGCAACTTGTACAGTCAACATCATAAATAAGTGATCATTTATGTACCTTGTCACTTTAACGTCGTGTTTGAAATGTCATACAAAATTGTGAAACGATTGAAAGCGACAAGGTACATAAATGATCACTTATTTATGCTGTTGACTGTACCTACACTGAACTTGGCGTCATGCGATCTTTATTCTAGCGATACTCCTTTAAAATCACGCGTCACTTAAATGCAGAACTACACTGTCATTCAGGGTCTCCTCTCCTCATACTGCGGTTACTTGGTAACCCTTCGATAGAATTGATCAGCTATCATAACCATTAGTGACGGAAAATGAAAAGTGAAAAATCGGAGTTACTATGTTCAATTTCGTTGAGTCAGCTTTATGGATCCCTAGAAGAATGTACTGATCTACCTACGCAGTTCCTTATCAAGGTTCCAAAAGCTTGTCTCCAGGCGGATGTTAGATAATCAGTGACATCACGTACAAGAGCGACGTATCTACTCGATCTACTCGGCGGAGGTGTCTAACCGCGCAGTGGAGCGAGAAGGCCTCCGGCGGCCGTGTCGTGCGTTGACCACTCGAGAGGTATACCGAAATGGGTACCTAGATGAATATGCTGCTTGCAAACCAAACGCTTAGTTTAGTTTTTGATTCTAACTGCATTACAGGACAAATTGTGACGGTGATTAAAATTTTTACTACGATAGTTAGGTTAATCGGAAATGACATATTATATTTTGAAGGAATTTTAGCAGTCGTACACATTAATAAATTATAAGTCCATGACGCAGGTGGCATTGAAGCCAATCTTCGAAATTCTAATTTTAAAATCGGAACTCCATCAAAGTGACTGGCAGGTGGTTAACCAATCATTACTTATCGATTGTAACGGTTGAGGCATCCCCGACTGTCAGTCGATCGATTTGTATGGAATATTAAACGTGTAGCAATGCCGGCAGACTCTAACCCCCACTCAGACGGATCAAGTCGGCTTGAGGGATTCTTTTAAGTTCTAATTGAAAAAGTTTCTTACTTTTGTTGGCCTTAATAAAGTTCTTTCTTTCACTTTTCCTGTATTTGGAGCTATGTATTTCACTCTTGACCTGTTTTTGCGAGCAAACGAGATATCATACTTAACGAAAAAAAAATCTACTTACTCGTACCTAATTTCTAATTTCGAACGCAATTTAAAAACTGGCCTTTCCACTGAACCTGAACCAGATTTAAAAAGTAAAAAGTTCTCAAAATAGCTGTCGGAGTGCGATCCCGCTATCTAAAAATATTTATTCCGTAGTATTTGCAGAATGTATATTTGGATTGTTTTTCTCTGTAAATGCGTAGTTTGCAACGATAAGCCGGTTTGTTTGGAGGGGCGCTGACTTTTTGGATCAACAGCGCGACCTCGTTGGCCTAAAAACGTTTTAAACTAACAGTACTAACACTAAGCTGCTTGGCTTGCAGAAGATTGTCTTTTAATCACTTTCATGAACTAAGCCAAAAAAATTCGGCCGTACAAGTATTTTCGTAATCGATTTTAAAGTCCTATGTTTGTAATTAGTTTCGAAAATGACACAATATTTTATACAAGTGTGAATAATATTACTAACACTTAGTATGTATCACATTAAATATTAAAATATACAAAAGTTTTTTTTTAATGGCATTGAGAAGGAAAACAAGGACACAGGCAAGTGGATTCTATAGAATTGAAAACTGTCAAGTTCTGCCATTTTATATCTATCTCAGTTCTGAATCAATATTTGCTCAATTCGTTTGTGTAATTAAGACTTTATTGGTATTTGTTTTTTAGTATCTATGTATACTAAAATGAAATAGCGAATGTACAGACAACAGAGCGTGTCAGTAATGTCAACTAGGCATCGCGCGAGCATGTTAGCCTGCCTCATGAATATTCATATTAGTCACACGATCTTTGTGGATCACGTTTTACTTATTCGTTGGCACATTCGGCACCATCGACGCATAATCGGGTCCGCTTTGTATGGGAATTAGGTAGCTTGGTAATGAACGCCTAGCCAAAACCACACATTGTTAAGGTATTCCCATCTTAAATTAGTAGCTTGAAAGCGACAATAAGACCACAAAAACGGCTTTAGTTCCTGAAACAAACACAACAAAGCGTACGTTAACCAGTAGGCCAACGTTTTCAACTACAATACTAATCGTATTGCACATTAATTTAACTGTGACACATCAGACATTAATAATAAATGGATAAAATAACTTTGTGCTCGTAGCACACATACATTAATCAGTTTCATTTCGCTAATAGCAGTTCGTTCACCCGTGTGTGTGTTTATTCCTTCATTGCCGAAATGATTTTGCGATGCGATGTAGTGATGTGAAAATAGATTTTTTAGTTGAAGCACCATGTTGTTCTAGTAATAGAAATCACGACTTTTCATAATCTGAGCGTCTAATTTTGACCAAGATTTTAAATGACCATAGACAAGTGGCTCAGATACTAAATTTAATAACTTTTACTTTATTAGAGGTTATCAGGGATTGATGATTCCACATTCTTAAGGTAATCGTAGCTCTTCTTCACTAGATAGCAAGAGCTACTATAACATCCACTAAGTATATGAAGATACAAAAGCAAGATAGGAAATTGGAATAGGGTCCCAGGAAATGAGCTAACCTTAATTATATTAGGGTTGCCAATAGCAACAAGTTCGTGACTTAGGGTTACCAACGCCGACGAAGGCCCTAGAGATCAATCTGAAACACGTTTCGAACACGGTTGCGAAATCCGCACGTGCGATTATCAACCGCGTTCAATAACATACCTTGATTCAACGAGTTACGTACAAGTTTTGAATGTATTGATTCAGTAACGCTACTTGATCTGTGGTGTTAGTAAAAAAAGGTTATAAGTGTTGTTAGGTTCAAGTGAAAAAGGGTATAAGTTTAGTATATCTTGTGTTTAGATTTATACCCTTTTATATTACGAGCTAAGTCGACTTACTTACTGATATCCGTTTTTACTAAGGCCACAAAAATATAAACCTTTAAACGTTTAGTGCCAAGGTTTGGTGTTTGTGGGTGGTAGGGTACCTTGAGCAGGGTCCGGATCGCTATCACCGACCGCCATCTTACCCCTGACCCACCCTGCTACCAAGCAGCTGTGTTCACACGTTCGTGTTCCGGTTAGCTTCGCATTTACAGTCATGAGATTCCACTCAGATATTCCTCAGAGCCCATTTAATCCAGTGACTTAAATGCGATACTTATTCTACTCCGTTCTTTTAAAAAAAAGGGCTCCAATCTGGTTCAGCATAAGCCACCTGGCACCGAATGTTAAGTGAAAGTGTTGAGAGATACCTAGTACGTCTAACCAATACTTACCTTGAGCGGAGCATGTTTAGATTACTGATCTGCCGTAGGCCTCTGGAGATCTTTGGTTTAGTAAACAGGAAGCGTGCTCTTACTTGATCAGGCTGGGTTTGAGTTTGGTATCAAACTAATTTAGGTACCTACTGTGTTCATTTGGCCCGTGATAAAGCATCGAGAGATAAATTAGGATTTGTCTTACTAAACACAAATAAAGTATTTGATATAAAACTACAAACGATGTTCAAATATTTACCGCCATACCTTAAAAATGAAATTGAGAATATTTCAAAGGCTTGCACAATAAAAACCTCGCGACAGCAATTTACTTAATTAATAAACCCTTTTACGTCTTAACCGCATCACAAAAAAGAAACGTCTATCTTAATTTAGAATTGTGAAAGAAAAGACATAAAACTCAAATTAATTCAATTTCAATCTTAACACAACAGCATTAGGTAAATCTTCCTTTTCGTGATTTTGTTTGTGAGTTAATACCCTTTGTTTCGCGTTAATGCAGCATTGTCGTTATTGCAGCACCCTTAGATGCACTAAATTAATACAATGTTCCATTGTGTTCTAAAGCGGTTGGGAAACTCAATCCTTTCGCGGTTCTTGCAAAATGGAAGTGAAAAGATATTTCCATTGTCTTTGGTTCATTTTGACACTGGCCACAATTTTTCGGGTGACATGCAATTAAAAGCTTCAAAAGACAATTGAGTTCTTTTAAATATATCTTATTCAATATCATTTTCATTGAGACTTTCACACACAATTCTCTACGATCTGCTTATTATGTGGCAATTCTAACCTAGTTTGTGATCTGTTTAATTAGAAAAAGTATTACTTTTACATATATTTTTTTTTGTGATTCAATGGCAATGTTTTACTTTGAATCAATATTATTATCATTCAAAGCTTATTAATATTTAAATCTGTCTAGACTCTGGACTTTACTGACTTTGTTTGTGCCCTTAATATTATTTTATTTTATTATTTCAGTCTAGAACTCGAGAATATATTAAGGCACGTGATTTTATTTGATACTTTGTTATGCCATTCAACATTCGCGGTATTTATAAAGCCAATGTCACATTTATAAAATGCGCCGAAAAACGTTATTTAATCTTTAAAAAAATCTCAATATGTTATTAACAAATGCCTTCGATTGGTGTGATACATAAACAACCTTAAGGATAGCGATGGTGATATCAGCCGATAAAATATCATTAATGTACTCGTAGGTACTGTAGACATCACACAAAACTGTATAATTAAACACTTTTAAAAATCACATAAAACGAGCTCGTAAGTTACTTATGAACCGCTCAATAATCAGATTTTTTATTATTTCGAACGGCTCGTGTCGCCGGCTATTACCATAATCGTCCGCTGACATCACTGATTGATTGCCTTTGAACACATATCCATCGGAGTATAACGAGTCGTGGCGACACCAACGACTTTCAAACGATTTTAAAAAGAGAATGCGATTAACTTCGTGGTGTTTAGTTTCAACGTAAACCGCCGATTCTACTTTATTGCTGTTTGCTTATTCCTGTGTAAAATGCGACACTCAATCATCATCAGTCTGCAACCTATGGGCATCTCGTTCTGTCACACAAACAAGTTAAGTAAGACAGCAGCTGATCTTATCGGCTTCAAAAAAGTCCTGATAAGTTACCCGTGTAATTGTACCTAACTAGGATCCTAATTGGTCACTGCAAACGGACCAGACATCGGTTTCTAATGGGTATGAAACAAGACGCGACATGAGGGTTCTGTCAGGAGACAAAAGGAGACAGCAATGCACATTCTCTGCTCATGCGGACCACTAATGCGCTACAGAAATATTTACCTAGAGCGACATATCATGGATCCACAAGAGATACAACTCCTCACTGCCCAAAGCATCTGGAAATTCCTGAACGCAACGGGCTTTTGCGGTCAGCTGTAAACAAAGGGCTGCCACAACAAATCAGCTATGGTCGAAGGTCGAAGCGGCACACAAGGCCCATCTCAACCCCTCAATGTAAAACTGTACCTTTTATGGTAATGTTATCGCTACCAGAATAAGACGGTGGTCACCATCCTCATTGTCAATAAATTTGCGGGGTAGTTATAAAGGGTATTAAAACTGGGTTATCACGACTAAAGAGGGTTCTTTAACGGTAGTATCCTTCGGATAATATGAGTTACAATTCCTACTTGCTTATTTAGTTTGTCAATTTCAGTGACACATATTCGTAGACTCTTATCTTCTCCGATAACTCAAAACTCAACAATAACTGGCGAAAAATTATCTCAATTTATCTAATGTTAGATATAACCCAGATATTAATGCGGACGCGGAAATAGCTTCGTCCCATTCGTTTCGTTGGAATCATGCAAGCTCTTTAAATAGAAGTGCATTCAGGGATTGCGGCCATAATGTCTGAGAAAGACGAAATTTGTATTTACCTCGCATTATGTACGTGCACATTAGTGATTCTCAAGATACTTCTCTCCTGCAGTTTGCAGCAAGGAATACCCGAATTCTTGGACATCAGAATTCGCCAGAATTTGAGGAAATAATACACTTTAACTAAATCATATTAGGGCCGGTACAGACGGACTGCATTTGAACTGCAACCCACTTGCAAAATGGCAGTTCAAGGGTAGTTCTGATGCAGTTGACGTAACTGCATCAAAATTGCAAACCAACTGCACAGACCGCTTGCACAGGATTGTACAGGACTGCACGCTAACTGCAAGGGGACTGCACAGTTGGTTTGCATTTACCTCCACTGCATTAGAGTTGCCCTCGAACTTCCATTTTGCAGCAGGTTGCAGTTCAAATGCCATGTCTGTCGGTACTGACCCTTAGCCGAAACCACTACTGAACATCGACCTTCCCCAAGCATCTCCATGACGGTCGCTTTTTGGAAACGATAACAGATCTATCTATACAATGATCTAGAATCCTCTCTCTAGATCCATCCGCCCGATCGATTTGCGAATGGCCTGTAAACAGGTAGTCGGCGTATTGATCTTGAGATCTAAATTAGCTGCGAGGCCGCGGATGCACCGTTATAGACATCTACAAATATCGAGCTATTTGGGATGCCGCTTGATAGAAATACGGTACAAATTGATAATTATCTACAGACCTACCGCATCTATCAGCCTAATCCGCTGAACCTAGGGACTCACCCTAGAAGTGCACTACAAAAGGAAGCAGCGGAAACCTCATTTAACGCGTAAGAAGTCGCGGGTGTTACTGATAATCAATAAGAAGGAAACCGTGAGGATTCGGAGTAATACTATTTTATTTTCAAAATAGTGTCACGTTGATATACTGACACGAAAATTTTTAAACATGGGGTGGTAGTTTACGTCTATTAGTTCGGTGTCTATAACGTCACATTTTTTACATCAGACACAGTGAACAATCTACGAGTCGTAATACTGGTGAAAATTAAGATGTATCACCATTTTTTTTAAAGTAAATAAATAATAAATAAATAAAATAAAATAAAAATAGTAACATAGTCATAAAGAGTATACTAGACTAACTATCCGTGAACTGTCAGTTTACTTCGTCTAATGAAAAGACTAGATCAAATTAAAAACAGACTCCGATTAATGTCATCAACCTAATCAGGTCAATAGAGCCGTACTAGATAAAATGTAAACAGAGCGTGTTGTGAAACAGGGCTCGGGTTCACGCTGCGACTGATAACAGCTGATAGCGACACAATAGCCCTTGCTTACGCAACAGACTTGTCTGCGCACTTACCCATCACACGCCATTCCAACCTCTATCAACAACGCCCCACCAGCTATAATTCTACGAACGGTTTCAGCTAATACTGTTGAGTAAAACACACTGCACAGCTGTGTATGGCATTTACATAATCCAACTAAGCTGTCTTTCGATATTCAATCATAGGTTCGAGTGTTAAGGTACAATTTCTATTATAGTATCCCATTTGCCATTAGCATGGGACTTCCGCGGAGTTTCTAGTTGCTTGTTAGCTAAGACATGACAAAGACTTTAATTCAAAGTTATAAGACCTGTTTTTGATTGGTGGTTTAATCGTACGGCATGAGTAAAGGTCTTCAGAACAACGGGTTATATACCAAGTTATTTTTACACCTTTCTGTGTATGCGATTCTACGCGATATGCGAAGTTAGTATGTGGAAACGATTATCCCTTTGTTGACTGCGCGCACAGTTAAGTTTGTAGGACAAGACTCTTTGTTCCTAAGACCTATGCTAGCTATAATTGTGAGTGCATATTTAGCATAGGACGAGCCAGTGTCAACGTCAATTATAACCAGATTACCACTTGACCCAAACACGATTTAAATAAGAGTCTCAAGTTAAATTCTACATTTGTCTGATCTCATGTATCGGGATCGTATTAATAAACTGATATTGAGTGAGAGGATCCAAAGATACATTAAAGTAAATGTCAAGTCGTAACAGTCTTCTGTGCGAGACGTAAGTCACGTCGAAGTCAATGCCAGCTCATAGGAAACGGTCCCCAGCCCGACGAGTAAGACATGTCAACGTAAATATCAGGGACGTTATAATTACATAGCTATGCAGTTCAGTTTTCGCCGAGAGAAAAGGACAATGCTATATGACTGCTATAGCTCTGTCCTTTACGTTCGCCGTAAAATTAACTGCATAGCCATGTTTAATAACCCCCCAGGTCATAGAAAACAGTCCTCTGTCCGCTGCGTAAGACACGTCAAAGTAATAGAAAATAGTTATATGTCCGACTTGTAAGAAACGTCTTTTTTTTAAACATTTATTTTATTTTATACTTTTTAGTGATCCTATTTATGCTGTTACGTAGCTCCACTTCTAAATATTAATGAGAGACTATAGAACATTTCAAGCTCGCCGCAGACATCGCCGCGGTAATGTCATAGTCATATTTAAACCTAAATGTGCTTCGTCATAGTCGCTCAACTCCCTTAATCGAAATATCTTATCGCCACCCTTGAAATAGGTACCGTTAAGGAGTTCCGGTGGCCATCTGTGGTCATCGTCATCAGTATATCGCATCAAATGCACGGGTTACAGTGAAAAATACCAAAATCGCTATAGGTGTGCCTATAATATTTGAGGAGTTCTCTTGATTTCTCCAAGATCCCATCATCAGATCCTGACGTGTTGACAATGGGACCAACTAGAAAGTGTACCCATTCAAACAACGAAAAAATTTTTCAAATCGGTCCAGTGGTCTTCGAGTAATCGGGGAACATACATAAAAAAAAAATATATATCCCAACGAATTGAGAACCTCCTCCTTTTTTGAAGTCGGTTAAAAACAGTCCTCTAGCTAGTCCGACACGTAATACACGTCAAAGTAAAATTAAAGTCATAGAAAACAGTCCTCTATGGACAGACTTGTCATGGCGTAACGTGTTATTGTATTGTCGATATCTAGCGACCTTTTAAAGTTATCTTTGACCGATTGTAAAAGGCTCGAATTTTGAACACGAAAGTCTAATTAGAGAGTGGGTAGACGATTACAGAATTTCTCACGCACCCAAAATGATTGTATTGATTATGTTTTAATGCAATTTGCATCAAAAATAGTTTAGTTTTGTAGACTATTATACCTATACCAGACTGCCCAGCTTAAACCTCTATATATCTTAAAAAGGGTTAGGGGGGAGGGGGGGGGGGGGTTGGGGGGAGGGGTGTCGAATTAGTCACTAAGCGCTAAATAAATGTGAGAAACTAACCTAACCTCCGACTTGAGAAATAACAGAACACCTTAAATGCTTGCACTAGCCAGCCAACCACTAATAAAGATAACTACACACAAAATAATACAATTAATTTGCCTCCATGACAGGATTCTGTTATTGTTTATTTGGGTGAAGGATGGACACATTAAGGGCCATACAAATAGCACAATGAACACTTTAACACGTGTTCACGTGACAGATTGCGACACTTCTTTAGACGTAATTTCCGCAGTTAGCCTTTGTTGTGATAGTACTACGCAATTATAGCTTATTTAGATAGCGTGATCGTCAGACCAGCAGGTTCAGACAGAACAAATGAATCAACATAATGCTAAACATTGTTGTTCAAAAAATATAGGTAACCGTAACATTTCGTCCCTTTACTTTCACAAACTCTTATCTGATCGAATATTTAGACAGGAAAAACACATGTTCTCTAAAGAATAAAGACTACTTTCCTATCTGACTATTCGATCAAATACGAGGTTGAGAAAGTAAAGGGACGATTTGTAGCTCTGTTGATAAGGGAATAAAAATAAGAACAACAACAGCTCATATACAATATTATTTAGAATTGAGTCTTGAGGTAGTTGATTGATGATACTGAGATATTTAAAGGAACGCTAGAATTGAATTTATAAGAAACATTTTATAGCCACTTTCAACTGTTTATTCCCAACCCAACCGACAGATAACGTATCTTAATAATTCACCTTTTTAATAAGAGCCTGTAAAAAAGACAAAAATCCCCAGAAGGACTAGAAGCTCCATTCGAGTCATCACTGAAAAATTCCTGGAAGGTAAATTGTATGAAAATCTTCCTGTTCTACCTGAATGAATAATTATTTTCAAACGACTAAAAACGAAGTTCACCTTTGCCAAGTAAATTCTAAAATTTTATGTTAAAATTATAGGTATGTTGACGACCTCTTTTAGACGGAGGATTAACTTTTGTATTTTTATTTAACCTTGTAATAAAAGTAAATGTAAAGCATATTCTTTCTTTAAATAAAAAAAATTTGTGCTGCCACCATTTTTATTTCCGTCGACTTTTCAATACGTTTAACTATTTAACGGTTTAAGTATTCAGTTTTAAAGCAACCGATTTGATAGTAACCTCTCACCAACAAAATGTTAGAAATAGCCATAGAGTATAAACAACAATGGCCGCCCGCAAATTGTGATAAATTGCAAATGAAGTGAACAAGCGAATTGTGACATGCCGCCAGCTGTTACGACACGCGGCAGAACGCTTGACGCCAACGCTAACCTATCGATAGACTTCTTGTGTACTACGTACCTATTCAGTGCCTATGATGACATATCGAGTCAATTTTCTACACATAATAGGGTTTCTAGCCCTGAATTAGGCGATTATGATTGTCACACGTTCAATGCATGCATGTTATGCATGATTTTATTGATATGGTGTATATTTTCTGTGTAAATACCCTTGTTGATTCAATAAATAAATGCAAACAAATGTCATTTAGAACATAAACACTATACTGCATAACTGCTACACTATCGAATAGGGTCGAACTATATTGATAGATATGGAATGAACTATTATGTACGAAATGTAGAAATAATAAAGTAAATACAGTCAGTGTGGTGATAATGGACGTTAGTACCAAACATTAAGAAAATCTTCCCCTTTTCCACTTTTTACTCCGGCTTTCTTTTCTTTTAATTACGTAATAAATAAAAGTAACAAAAGCAGTCTTTTGTATTTTTTTAATTGATATATTCACAACTGTAGCTGCTGTCGAGCAGAATCAATAAACAAGACAGATGATATTACCCATCGTCCATTATCACATAAGCCGGGCTTATTTTTTTTCTCGATAAAAGAAAACGAGCGATATTATTTATGGCCAGCAGATTTATTACGTTACCTGGCCAGTAACTGCAGAACACCGAATTCGAAATTTAGGAAGCTACATCTCTCTTACTCTTTAGTTATTACGAAATCGAGAAAAAAGGGCTGATACAGTGAAATTTCGTACACGGGTTTCGGGAGTAAGCCCCCTATAATGGGGTGATACAATTGAAGGCTATAACGGATTTCGTTCATTCATGGAATAGGGATTAATGATACAAGCCATCCATCACTCATATTGTCAATATTACGAATTAAAATATTATGTTTTATATCCAACACTGGCATGACATGACATGCCCGAAATAGAGCGGAAAAGTCTGAAAAAACGTGGCATATTTAAAATTTAACCACACAACATTCAAGGAAGGTAACCATCATTTTTTTAAGTAAATAAATAGCGGAATAATCTGAAAAGTCTTCGGCTAGGTTGGCCTTTGGCTAAGAAAATTTGCAATCTCTGTTGATCGATCATTTTTACGCCTTGGCACAATGAGAAAGGTCTACAATCTACATCAAACACAAATGGAATTTTTTCTTCATTTAATAAACAAACACTTCGGCCACTGTAATTACCCGCAGGGCAAAGCCCCTAATAGGTACTGATAGAGACAGATAATCCCAAAATGTCCCAATTCCTATAATCATAAGATCAGAGTTATTGTTTGATAACACCGATTATCTAGAGATAACACGTAAAAGCATTTACAATGATATTTGATATGAAAGTATAACAATAGGCAGGATATAATGTACGTAACGGTTATAATAATAAAACCCGCCGGTATATACTTAAGTATAGTGTAGCTTGAAAACGGCATAATGATATCATCAACGTAGTTTGTTCATTATACTACTTACTAGTAGAATTAGTTTCCCGTGTCTCTTCTCTTGCTATTTCTTCCTGTTGGAGTTCGATTTTCGGAACATTCTATCTTAATGCGCACTTGCCATGGAATATCTATTCTCTACAAATTACAAGTCCCTAGGTTTCGCGCTTTGGGCTGTACGTTGTCTTTCAGTTGTAATTATAGATATCATTTTTATTTTTATTTTGAGGGATGATTGATGTTATGACGTGCGTCATTTGTTTCATTTTTGTTTAAATTTTACTTCAAAATGGCACAATGAGTTTAGTGGGTCATGGCATAAAGACAAAATGGACCGTAAAATAACTTTCAGATACTTTTTGTATTCGAAAAAATCAACACAATTAACGTCATTATTGAATCGTACGCGAAAGAAGTCAGCTTGTTTAATCGTGATTAATAATATAATAAGAAACAATATCGGCCTCTGATTGGCTCATAATATTAATTAACGTAAGCAAATAAGATTTGTCTTAACTCTCTAGCTAACACCTAAGAGGTCACGTGTCGTTCTCCTAATGTAACCTATTTATTGCTAAAACTTATTATTGTTAGGTGTTTGGCATTTTCCTGGGCCTCCATTGAACATGGCAAAACAATATTGCTTTTGACATGTTATCGTATCGTCAACGTTTTGATAGCTCTTATTTACTTGACAGTAATGGCGACCGAGTTAATATGTTGTTTTCCGTGAAGAATAGATGCCCCAGAGTTTATTATTACACCAACCTCCATGGAGGGGTAAGAGATAAAGCGTTAGATTTGAAATGTTGCCAGGGAAAACATATTGCAACATTTCAATTCAAAGAGTTCGTAATTCCATAACTTATCATTCATTCTCAGGTCATTCTTGCCTTATTTATTTTTTATTTTTTGTCTGCCTTTCTGCATTCACATACGTTTTATAGCGCTATCAACTATACTCGTAGCTACTTATAAAATCTTACAACACATAAGAATTTGAAAAAATATCTTTAGGTATAAACATACTAAAATCCACGTAGCCGAAGGCTGAAACGCCATTACTGGAGTTAATTGACTTGCCAAAATTCGTAGTTGCGCTCCTAAAGCACTGGGTTTAGAACTTGAGATGCTCTCTCTTACCCTTCAGTAGTAGCAGACTTGAGTAAAAGGGACAATGCTAGTGCTTTCGGCCTTCGATTTTGGGAGTATGTCCCCAGAGTTTAATGAGGCACTTCTCCTAAATCGACTCTGAGGTAAATGAGGTGTATTTCCAGTGATTAGGAGATCGGGTGCGTACTGCGTCGGACATGGCTAAGACGACGACAGATGACGACAGTTACCATTAGTATTTAGTTAATAATTACGCGCCTGTATTGTCTGAAATAAATTCCCAGATATGTATTGTCATATATTTGTATTATTGAAACTTCGAGGCTATTGAGACTTGTGACGAAGCCGCTAATGTCAAGGGGAAGACTTTTTTAAAAATAAAATTAAAATTCCTTGTACCATTAAATATTCCGCAATATTACGTTAAAATCAGGGCCCTATCCCATAAAACTGTTCATCTGTCCTAGTGTACAGTCAGCAGCAGAAGTAGCTACGCACCGAAGAGGTCAAAATGATCTGCACTCGACTCTATTGACAGGAGAATACGTCGTGTCTTGATCATTTTGAGCATGTTATTCTGCTTAGCTACTTTTGATGCTGACTGTACCTAGTCGAGTAACAACTGTATTTTTTAACAAAGAAAGAGTGCACATTTTGGCAAATTGTACAATGTAAAGTTGTTTGGTACCACAGAGGGCCCTGCTAAGATAGATTGCGCAACTAACGTTTCTATTCGTTTCGTTTTTAAACCAATCGCGTCACTAGTAGATCACGTGACTTTTCGTATCACGTCAACTACCAGTGACGCGATTGGTTTAAAAACGAATCGAATAGAAACGCTAGTTAGCGTAATGCATTTTGGCAGGGCCCTCTGGGCCTTAACCACCTTTTTCTCTTCGCTCGCGTTCTAAAGGGTAACTTTACAACATATACTCGGTTTTTAAAGTGAATAGGAAGGAGCAACTCATGAAATAAAATGAACTAGAATTATGTATGGACACACATTTCTCTCACGGTAGTGAAAATAAAACCATCACTAGCTCCCTGGGTGGCGACGGGCCCCTTCGAAGCGGCCGCATGGCGTCAGCTGCTCATTGTCTTCGATTGCACCCACGTGCGCACTGTTTACACAGGGACGTAGGTTCAACCGGCTTGCGAAGAATTGAATCATTATTTAGCATTATTATAAATGCATATTATAAAGCAAAGTCTGCGACAAGGCTGTCATGTGCTCATGTGGTAAATTGTTAACGTATCGGATTGATTTAACGTAGTTTTCAATGTGTAGGCTATATCCTATGGTGTTCCTTTAATTTGCGCAGTAAATTCGTCTGCAATCAATCAAATTTACCTAATTGGGACGCGAATTGCTGCACGATTTTAGCAAATTAGACAATGGAAGACTTTGCCGAAGATAATGACACCTTTGAGGATAGTTTTAGTCTTAGAAATCGACATGGGGTCCTTTATATCAGCATATACGGAGAGTTTGCCACTGAATTCGATATAGGTACACCATGTATTGTAGACAGTTCTTGTAAATCAATGAACATTTGAGAAAGTTGACTCAAATGGTCCCAGTAGTAAAAAATTAAGAAAGCTGATCAGAGTGAAATTCCCAAGAACTGCTAACTTTTGACGACGCGCTGGCCTAGTTGGTAGTGACCCTGCCTATGAAGCTAGCGGTCCCGGGTTCAAATCCCGGTAAGGGCAGATGTTTGTGTGATGAGCGCGAATATTTGATTCTGAGTCTTGGATGTTTTCTATGTATTTAAGTATTTATTTCTCTATATAAGTATTTATATCGTTGTCTAGTACCCATACTTCAAGCCTGGAGCTTAGTTTGGGACTAGGTCAATTTGTGTGAGATCGTCCCTTGATATTTATTTATTTATTTATTTATTTATCATTTCAGCCAAAAGACGGCCACCGCAAGTGTGGTTGTTGCCACTTAAGAAAATTGTAGTTTCACCTGTCGACACTTCAAACTTTTTTGTCAAGCTATACATTTGGTGTAGTTTGGGCGATGCTAATAATATTGCCTGCCGCTGGCCTAGCACATTGACACAGCATGCTGTTCCAAAATGTACAGGGATCATTAGTTGCATAAAGCTGTCCTAAAGTTTGTGAACTCGGATCATATCAATATAAATTCAAAAGAAGAAACTGACTGACTGATCAACGCACAGCTGAAACCATTGGACCTAGGAACTTAAAATTTGGAGGGAATATTAGGGTTGCACTAAGAAGGGATTTTTGGAAATTCATCCCCTAAGGCAGGGGTCGGCAACCTTTTAGCAGCCAAGGGCCACATAGTAGGTAGCGAAATTGACGCGGGCCGCACGTGTTAATAATTTATGACTTTACAGACAAAAGGTCGGTAGTCAATAAGGATTCCGATTACATAAAAAATAGCTAGGAAGGCTCGCGGGCCGCTTGTTGCCGACCGCTGCCCTAAGGGGTTAAAATAGGGGTAGTAGTAGCGGAAAACTAATTCTACGCGTACGAAGTTGCGGTCGCCACGGGCGTCCTCTACAACTCTTAGCATAATGCCAATAACGTCATCGGGACGCATACTTGTGGACAATCGCTAGGAAATAACAGACATGTTTGCATCAGCTGCAATTACAGAACTCGGTCGTTCCTCAAACGATCTTGCGTCGTCCATCCCATCGTCTTCCGTAGATGAGTTTGTTTGTCGTCGATTTGTGACCCTAATGACAGCTAGAGGCAATGGCAGAGTAGAGAAGACTTATGATAGTGACTTTTTTAACTAGTTTTCGGGCGTAAAATTTCTTGATCATACTTCATATTCTACTTTAATTTACGTATGTCAAATATATTCAATGGAGTCACGTAAACAATACAAACAAAACCTTTTGGCGTTGTTTCAATTATTAACTACTAAGTTTTGACCGCGATTCCGGTCACGTAGAACTTTGTTGGATAAAGTAGCGCACATCACTGTCAGAGTACTAATCTCTCTACTCGCTCTTGCGATTGCATTACATGTGTACGAATAAGTGACAGATAGCCACACTGATTTTGAATCTAAGCCAAAGCACAGTGACGTGTGTGCGTCAATATTGTTCCGAATCATTGCTGTGTTGCCTTCACCACTACACCGCTACCAATACAAATACCGCCTCCCTTGTGTGATCTACCTGCGGTTTCAGAACT
This sequence comes from Acleris literana, assembly GCA_946894065.1. Taxonomy (NCBI): domain Eukaryota; kingdom Metazoa; phylum Arthropoda; class Insecta; order Lepidoptera; family Tortricidae; genus Acleris; species Acleris literana. The sequence continues at coordinate 15,014,033 of OX335678.1, forward strand.
TTTAAGACGGTATCTATTGTACTTCATCCTTAGTTAAAATTAAGCCCATTTCGCTGGAAAGCTATACTATTTCACTTACGTAATATAGGACATGTTAGTAATGCTCATTAAACTAAGTGCCCTGTAAACGTGGATGCAGCTCGAATCGACCCAGTTCGGTACAAATTTGGCACGGGCGTGCAAACTTGACCCTATTCGGTGGTTCATTCATGCTCGCTTTGTTCTGCAATAAGGACGTAACCGTAAAAAACTGTGTTAGATTATGACACTTATTACTGATACGTATTGGTATTCTTTTCGACAAAAGGTTTTTCGCAGCCGTGATTTAGCTGCATTGAAAGTAGGGAATGTCAATGATACTGCAATGCGAAACTAACGTATCAGATTCCGTAGAAATTATTCAACAAAACAAGACTATTTTTAACCGGCGACTTTAGTAAAAACTTTATAACCTTTTTCACTCCGCGCAGTCGACGGTTAAAAAGGGGGTCATATGTTTGTCGCTTGTATCTGTCTGTATATCTCTATGTCATCGCCTTAGGTCCTGAATGTGAGCCAACTTGGGAAATTGTCGGAGATATTTTGATTTTGAAATTATTCCTATGAACCCAGGATATTGGTTTACGTATCGACTGTTGAAACCAAAACGAGAAGTCACGTGAAACATTATGTTTAAGGCTTAAAGAGGGGTACCTATTATTTTATCGAAACACAATTCAAAGAACGAATCATTATGCAGAAATTTCATTTCATCGAAAGGTATTTCTCGCATTAGTTAAAATTGTTTGGTAGACACAAGTCTAATCTAACCTAACTTGCGTAAGACATCGGAAACTGATCTTTATTAGTTGTTAATTAATGTTGTCTTTGATTATTTGAGTGTTATTTTGTATTATTATTTTATTTTATCATTTTGTATTAATGTTGGCGATATCAATGTAATTTCGTATGTTTTGACATGCAATGCAATTTATATTGTAATATTACATTGATGAATAAATAAACGAAACTAAACTAAACTGAAATGATATTCGATGCAATGATGGGTTACCCTTAAAGACACATGTGATAAAAGAGAATACTTTATACTTTACTTGATTATGGGGGGCTTAAACAGTAAGTTTGGCAGGGAATTTGACAACAACCTTTGAAGCTGGATCCTAGATAAGTAGCAAACGTTTATGATCCTTCAACGCTGTTTTCTTTATATCTCTCTCTTATTATGAATCACGGTTTGCAAGTCGGTCAACGGCTGACATCGCTAGTCCAACCAAACCGTCACTTCTCTATCCCCCTTTGATACATCGCTCAAATTGTTCGACAATTTGAAACTTATTCGTCACATTTGACCGACATACTTGTACCTGCACAACTGACCGTTGTTCGCAATTGGTAAATTATCCACCGGTTTTCGAATGTCATTTGCTATTCTTTGTGTTTTGGCAAACTCGGTTACCCACTTTCCTGGGCGCTTAACCTCGTGTATTGTAACAGTGAATATGGCGGATCATTACCTCGTTTGGGACTTCAATGACATCTGTAATGTGGTGTGTTTATTATATTGAAATTTACAATGAATGTTGACACGTGTGTTGGTATGACATTGTTGAAGCATGAGCTCCGTTATAGTGCTCAGATCTTTCGTTTAAGTAAGTGCTGTTATAGGCTTGAGTACATTACTAGAATGCTCTAGTAAATCTCAAATCTATCAGCACTTTAAGAGAAGAGAGAATATGAGACACATGTCAAATATATATTTTGCATGGTGGGTGTGTATTGTGACCCTTTATTTGTGTATGGCAACATTGGCTTGAACAAGCAAAATATCAATGTCAAAAGTCCCATACATAAAGATATTTTCTTGGTGAAGATGTTTTTTAATATACTATAATAGTTTTCTATTATTAAGTACGCTTTAGAAAATAATTGTTAATTATTTTGTTCGTTCCTCATTTCGGTTTCACACACAATTTTTCCTCAAGAAAAATTGGACCGATATACGCAAATTCTACGGATAAGCATACATAAAGTATATGATATAAATAGATGTCAGTGTGACATTCAAACTGACATAACATTAATATTGCGGAAGTAACCGTTTTTATAATGTCACTGAACCGGTCGAAAAAGGCGCGAGACATGTATCTTTTCCTTTTTCAATCCGCGGCAATGTCAGAGCAATAACGTTACAATCCGGTTTTTTAATTGTTTCAATAATAGAACTGGTTATATTTTTAACCAAACTTATAATTTTTAGTTCGTTACCAAGTGCTCACAATCCAAGTGTGGATGGGGCCTATCTTGGTGTGAGTGGCTAAGATGTTTTGACTTTTTCAATTTAATTAAGTAAGAGAGAGTCCAGGTAGAACCAGATAGCAACTTTGTAGTACATACATACAAGCCAGTTATACCTACTGGTGTGTCGATCGTCGACATTACATTAGACCTCTGCCACAAGTGCCAGCGACACGAGTAAACGTCACGTAATTACTGACTATATCTCAGCATAATAACGGTGGGTGGAAGATCGAGAGTCGCCGAACCGGTACCGACTGGGTCACTCAGGTCTTCCGGCTCGACTAGAGACGAGAGACTAGACACGAGCACTTAAGGGCACTAACCGTCCGTCGGCTTATTGTGGTCCATCAGTCGTATTAGAACACAAAATATCGGTTTCTCTCAAGTATTCATACATTACTTAACATAATTTGGATTGACAGACAGATTAACAGTAGCACTTCAGGTAAAGTGATACCCCAATATTTATCAACGCACAATAAACCTATTTTGGTTAAAGTATTATTTGACCTTTTCCGTCAAATTCAAATGTCATAACATAAGACGAGTCTTTCTTTGGGAGCCTTTAATAGCGCACTTATACAACCGTTACAAGATAAAGAGACTTTATCGTTAGTTAGACAAACGGTCTTTGGGTAAATGTTTGTGGACTGTTTGATGTGGTTTTAACTATTATCTTCCTAGATAAGCAGGATTATTTAGAGTTAATGAGAGAGGCAGTTATGGAAGATGTAAATACTGATGTTTTATTTTACCAACATCCAAAGACCAAGATTGTTAACTTGTTCATTAAAATATGACAGAAAGAAATAACAACCAAGAAGGTAAGGTTTACTACGGTACAATCAGTTACTAAAAATACTAAAATTCCTACTACGAGTATAAAACGTCACCCACCCTTTTTAAAAGTCGATTTAAATTACATAGGAATCTGCACGGGTAGCACAAGTTGTATTTTCTCGCTTGTCGCTCAGTGCGTCTCTACCGTTACTGACTAGAAAGAAAGGGAGATCCGAGCGACAAACAAGTCGCGGACAACATGTGCTAGCCGTGCTGATGCGATAGTTGTCGTTTGTCTTCGATTTATTGCGGCAATAACTCCAATAAAACTCTTTGTTGTCTAGATGCTCGTTAAATAAATTGTGCGTAATTGTCTTTATAAACAGCACG